>WBMZ01003247.1:0-69696 GCA_013400975.1 Atrichornis clamosus
CCGTGTGCACTGCAGCAGCTCAGAAACCTGAAGGGCACTTGGATGTGCAAGGCCTCTCCACATCACAGACTGGCTCATCCGCTTTCCAGCCTATCACCTTTTCCTCTGACTTGCTACAGAACTCACTTGAAATCTTTTCCTTTCAGCGAAACTTATTTTCAGCTGAATCATTTCACTACTACATTTACTTTAAATGCAGATAGGCTTGTTTGCCACATACCATTTTATTATCCATATCAAAGAGTTTCTAATTAACCCTAGCATGTATTTCGAGTCATTTTTGTTGCAAACTGTCAGCATAATGATTGCTGTGAATTCTTTCCTGGTAGGAAAGAGGAGCCACATTTACTTAAAACTGGAAAGTTCACAAGAAACTCTCTTTACAGTGCCTTTTCAAAGTTTACAGCCCAGAATTAGATGGTAACCAATAAACAGATACTGAACAGGTGAAGTAATACACATTTGCTTTTGACTACAGTGAGAACAGAACTAAGCCACTGCAACATTTTGCCATTTTGAGAGGAGTTGCTTAAGTCAAGAATAATAGTTATCTCAAAAATCACCCCTTTTAAATCTTGTTGGCTTATAAGACACCATCTATGTAATTTGGCTGTTTCCTGAGATACTGAATTATTAATTCTGCTGTTCTGGGGTGACTCTTATTACACTAAAATGAAAAACTATATAAAATACTCAATCTATATCATAAGGTTTTCCACACGGAAAACAATTCCATTCTGATTTCACTGAATAGGATCAATAGCTTGCTATCCCACCTCTGAATGATTTGGTTTTGGCAAAAGAATTCTAGTAGCAGTCACATGCGTGACTTGACTTAACATTTCCTTATTAACACCCATAAGTATTTTGTAAGTAAGAATTTTTAAAAGAAGACTATGACCAAGCAGCCAACATATATTTGCCTTATTGAAGTATTAAGAAAAGATGTTATAATACACTGGAGTAAAGTTTTTCTTGCCATGATTAACTGAAGAAGGCAATGAAATAATAACAGCATTTTTGCTGTTATCCCATCCAGGAAGATCACCAGCACTCGTCCACCACTGCATTTCTATTCATTGTATTAATTATTTTGCTTTGGACTTCACCCACCAAAATCTCTTTTATGACATTCCAGAAGCATGTTTCTCCTGTCTGTACACCTAAACATCATCTTGTGGTGTTTTGCAATCTACAGGCTCAAAGCCCCACTAACTATTTGCAAGGACTGGACGGAAGACCTATAATTGCTGCTCCTGTATTTACAAAGGTAATTTGTTGACATATTTGAAAATTACAGTCAATCAAATGTAGAGAGAGATAATGAAAACATTTCTATCTCTCAAAAATTTAAAAAAAAATAATTATGCATTTCCTCTGAAATCAGCATTACATCCAGACCATTAAGACATTTACTGACTGTCTGTTCATTTCCTCCTTTAGATGTTACAGGATATTTCAGCTTCTGAGGGGCAGCTTGTTGTCTTTGAATGTCGGGTGAAAGGAGCTCCTTCCCCAAAGGTTGAATGGTACAGAGAAGGAACATTGATAGAAGATTCTCCAGATTTTAGGATATTACAGAAAAGTATGTTTCTTGTGTGAAAATATTGTCTCTAGTAAAATACAGGCAAGCAAAAAAATTGCTAACATAGCAACACTGTGAATTTCTTATTACAATGGTAATTTTAATTTTCAAATGCAGTTAAAACATCTGCAATTTTCTCATAAGCCACTGGAATGTTTAAATTGTGAATATTCAACAGAAATTCCTTAAATACTACACCACACCAAACCCAAATGAAACAATGGTTTATCACAAGTTGATTTTATGTGGGTCATAGTTCCAGAAACGGTCTTCAAGACACAATAAAATAGTGCTAATATTGAAAAAAAAACTTCTTGCAGAATTTATTTCCAATTCCTAAATTCCAAATAGCGGTCGTAAGTGTACATCTGGTTCACTGGCTTTGACATACCACTGAGTATAAGGCCTGGCTGTCTTCACCACCCCTTAAACAGAAAAGTGGATTAAAAAGAGTATTCCATCATATTAAGAAGGTCAAGCTTTATATTTAGTCCTTAAAAATATTGAAAAAAAACATTGACAAAAGGAACTATATGCAATCTAATAATTCTGCTCTTCTTCCCTTTAGAACCACGATCCATGGCTGAACCAGGTGAGAAACATCAAAAGGCTCATAATTTTTTCATTATATAAATGTGGTGATTTACCTCACTAAATGTTAATTACTGAAACTCTATAATTTAATTAACATAATTTCTTATTTTCCCCATGTTCTATAGCTACTAGTGAGATCCATTTCAATGTAGGCTGTTCCACAAACATGTAATTTGAATTCTGTCTCTTTTGAAGAAAATGTTTCCATTCTGCTTTGACCCAGTTCTAACTCAGGATCTAAATGAGTTAAAGATTAATAAAATTAAAGTATGAGGGTCCCCTGCACATCTGAGGTCCTGAAGTACACCAGATGAAGTAGGCCTGAGCTATTTTTATCTAGTTTACCAGTTAGGGAACATTGCATCAGATGTTTAGTCATGTCAGCCATTCCCTGTGCTCCCTACCACTGTAATGTGAGAGTACCACATTAGGTGTTCCATCCCTGATATCAGCAAATCCTATAAATGTGGCTGGATCTGCTGATTTCAAGGATCAGAGCAGAATGTAGGCTACTTCACAGCCTCCACAGGTTGGAGCAGAGGAACTTTACAGATTTCATTACTTCTCCAGGAGACATTCACTCTCTTCATTATGCTTTTCACCACTAAAAATATGAAGCTCCCCGTCTTAAGATGGAAGATTACCAAAGGAGTATTAATTCTTATGGAATATAAACTTCTGTAACTATTCTCCTTGCCCTACTAGAAGCTCTTTTATCCCAAAAAGTGTCTCGAAAGAAACTCCTTCTGTCTGAGATTTAAGAATTAAAAAAATGAACCTTCTACCGGAGCCACCAACACTGTTCTGTTACTGTTCAGTGGCATCACTGCTGAGTAATGTGAAGCAGATTTTAGAGGATAATCAGTTGGGTGCAGTTGTCACAGCTTCATCACCTGCTGCTCATTCAGAAGGAATCTGGATTTCCATGCATGCAGTGGTTGGCAAATCCCAGCATGATAAACTAGATACTATAATGCCTTAAACTAGTTCTGTTATCATACTACTATAATAAACTATTATTCTCCTATAGTTGACAGCAAACAATATCTTTGTTGCTACAAGATTTTCCTCGGTGATGACATGAAACAATCAAGTTTAAGTGTGTTATGGCTTTCTACAGAAGTACTCATAAAAATATTTATCCTGTAGGGTTTTAGGAAAGTTTATTGCAAAATGGTGGCAAAATAGTCACTGACTAGGTAAAAAAATGTTATCACCCCACATTTCAACCCACTTTAGATGTAACTCTTCCTCCCCCTCCCAGCTACACGGCCAAAAAAAAGATTTTAAATCCCATCACATAGGTATTTATTAGTTGGTACTGCTGCCCAGACACGTCAGGTACTGGTCAGACAGCAATGTCATAACTGCAGAAGGACTTTTCAAGATGGAATATAATTTTTGCTAGTACAATTTTGATAGCACATTTTTGGTGCCCATTAGTCTTCTTCACAATGAAGTGAAAAGGCAACTTTCTGTAAGCTCAATTAGCACAATCCCCTCTATCTGCAAATCTGCACTGCTACTGTTGGAAAATGCCAGACTATGTGTTTTGTACTTCTCCCCCTTACAGAATGACTCCACTTGAATTGTTCCCAGTCAATTAGAATTAATCTTTCAATCTGCAGAGATAAAAATACCTATATTTTAGTGAGCTGAGAGTATGGAGCACACTATATTTTTCCAAATTAAATTTTAAGTTCTTTAGTCTTAAGTCTGTAGTTCATGTGCTTAGGAAAATGTTTTCCACACACTGCTGACACCTGTTCTTCACTTTCATTGGGCATGCTGGAGCACAGAGGGTACCAGTTGCTGCAGACAATGCTGATAACAGCTGCTGCACACAAAGGCTGCCAAAATTGATAATACTGATGAAACTAAAAACAAACTGAGCAAAGTGGAAGACCTTAAGGAAGTCTCCGCAAAGGTAGTCAGGGTTTTGTGTGTTTGTTCTCTGCATGTTCAATTCAAGTACTAATACTGCTCTAATGCTTTGCAGAGGAGATTTGTACTCTCGTTATTGCTGAAGTGTTTTCAGAAGATTCTGGCAGTTTCACCTGTACTGCAAGCAATAAATATGGCACAGTGTCTAGTATAGCTCGTCTGACTGTCAAAGGTAAGAGTTAGTTTTAGTCCTTTGCTCCCTAGTAAATACAAGCAGAGCAGGTTGTGATTTATGCTGTGTGCTGTTGACTTCAATGCAGCTTAAGTTCTGGCAGTGTTCTTCATAACTAAAAAGTCTGAGAATTCTCTGGAAAAAAAAAAGTTTGTATTTCAAAGCTGCTAGTGGAATTCACTGGAGACATGAGTGACGAGCACTGATTGATTTTCCAAACTGAAACCGTCTCTTTTCCCTCTACCTTTACAATACTCCTTTTCTAAGGGAATTTTTCTTAAACAAACAAGGTCAAACAACTCAGTCCAACAGCTGGAAGAACATCAGAGTGAGTTTCTTGAACTGTAACTGTTGTGATTTCATTTCTCTATGATTTATGGTATTTCCGTATCATCAGAAGTTTGATATTTCCTCTTTCAGCATCTGAAGACAGCAGTAATGCTGCTGCCCTTCACACAACAAGCTCCATCGACTTTGTTGCAGCTGAACACCAACCTCCTCCACCTACTCCTTCCCACCATGTAGCAAATCAAACACCCAAACCTAAACTTGAAGGTGTTCTTGTGAACCACAACGAACCCAGATCGAGTTCCAAGGCAGGGCTCCGTGTACACTTCAAGCTGCCTGAAGATGAAAAAGGAAGTGAATCATCATCAGAGGAAGGACCTGGTGCTACAAACCAAACCAGACCCAACTATTTCCCAGAGAGGATAAATGGGCAGCCAGTGAAAATACCAGAGCCAACATCACCATCCAAGGAACCTCCCCCAGTACTGGCTAAGCCAAAGCTGTAAGTAAACAAAAGTCTCAAGAGTATCACTGGTATTATTTAATATTTATTGACCATGCACTATTGCACTAGAGCAAAAACTCAAATGTGGAATAAAAATATGGTTGGTATCACATGGCATTGGCATAATTAACCACAGTCTTAGAAAACATATTCTACAGAGCTAGATTATTTTTTCTGTATAACCCTCTCAGGAAAAGTGTTCTCCAATTTTAAAAATAATTTTTCCCTTTTGAAATGCTTTCTCTTTGAAATGTTATTCATTCTACAATGTTGTCTGCTGCAATCTAAGGGGGAACAACACTGCTCTTATGCAGGCAAAATAAAAGCAGGTTCTTCAAACATATCTCACTCAATTCTGGGTGTGCAATTTTGCCAAAATCAGGCATATTCAGTCTTACACATAGTACAGACTGACAAATAGCAAGCAACTGTCATCCAAAAGGCCATGCCTCATGACTTTTATGTCCCACAAACGTCATCTCCTCCTAAAACAGATAAAATACTTGGAAATGTTTGATAATGTGAAACCACTTGAACTAAAAAGCACCTGCATGATTAGTGCACTGTGAGCTCAAGGGGGAATTTGAAGAAGTTGTGCAGTTTTCTTAGAGGACAATTTATGGAATTCACACTGCAGTTTATTAAGAAAAGTATTTTCAGCATTTTTTCAACCTCCCACATCTAGTTTACAAAATGCATGCAGGCACCTTCATTTCATTTCTTAAATGGGCAGAAACTTTAACTAAGGGCTTGGGAAGGACTTTTTAAAGTAATTCAATGGTGCTCTCAAGCAGGGATGTAATTTCATAGTATAAACATTACAAGGAGAAGACAGAACTTACATACCTTGTAGCAGAGGAAGAATTTGGAGTTGTTTTAATTTGTGACACCCATGTTCACAGCCCTACATACTTTCTGAGCTTTAGTGTGTTTAAGAGGTAAGCAGAAGCAGCATTTAAGTGCACAATGCTTGCATACAGCAGAATTTCTCTCATCCCCTCACCAAAAAAGCCCTGTTACAAAGGATTGCTTTATTATGCAGATGTATATATGAAGGACAAAATCAGGACCACACAGCTCCTAACTCTCTAACATTCCACTTTGTGAAAGCCTGAAATCGCTATCTTTATCTACCTTTAATGGGATTTTTGGTTAGTACATTATAGAAATGAATTCTTTTAACTAAAACCAAATTATGTTGAGCATGTATTTGGTTTGCCAGTAGCAGTTGTGCTTGGTCTCTACATTTCCAACTTTTTATCAATAGCTATTTAATACTCCATAGTTTATTACATAATCGTTTTCCATATCCTCTAGGTCCTTTCTGGTTTTGGAAAGGAAAAAGTTATCCTGTTTTTCATGTGCTGTATTTCCATATACATAAGAACTAAATAAACCGCTTGACAAGGCAAAATAATTTTCCTTAATTGCAAAGTAAAAAAGCCCTGAAGGCATATCCAGCAGATAGCATCTAGAAAACAACAACTGCAGTCCTCTCTGAATTATGCACTCATGCCTGTCACAGAATATCAACACTACCTAAACTACGTTGGTAATATCTCTTATGGTGGATTATTACAAAGCTTTATCAAAATGCTGATTTCAGACCCCACTTCAGCAGAAGGTAGATAATGCAACCTGTCTTACAAATGCTCATTTAAAATATGATACACCAAATCTTACTCTTAGTTACACAAGCAGAGAGGTACTAAGGTGACATAGAGCAAACTAGACAATGCTAGCTGCTTAAATATCTTCAAGTAAGATTTCTGTTTATATTTCACTCATTAAAATGCAAGAATTATCTTCAGTCAAATAATTTTCAGGCAAAAAGCTTTCATGCCTCTGGCAAAGAAGGGGAGATGAAAGAAAAGATTATTTTAGTAGCAACTAATATTATGCTTTTCTCATAATGTTAGAGAATATGTCATGTAGCAGTTTCCCCTGTCTCTTACTGTATCACAGGACATAGATTTTTTTCTCTCTGAATTCATATATGGAAATGTAGCCAGCCAGCATATTTGGGGCTCATAACCAATTTTGCTCATCTTTATTTTATGTGCAGTGATCAGAGCCAGTTAAAACAGCTCCACAACCAGGTGCTGCTTGAACAACAGCAGGTGCATCAGGCATCTCTAAGAGAGCTGTCATTCAACACAACTGTATTGAATTCTGCCACTTCATTCTACCAGCAGTCCACCTCAACTCTGTACAAGCAAAGCTCAGCCTCTGCTTCGCAAGCTTTCGGCTACACCCGCCCCAAGCAGTTCCTGCCATCTCAAACCTCCCCTCCAGCCAGCTCCTCTGCCACCTCCTCAGTTACAGCGTTCAGTAGCATCCCTCAAGCTACTCAGAGAACAAATAACATGGAAAATTTCATAGGAAATCCTCCGCCTGCCCCATCAAGGTCTTCCATAGGGTTTACAAGCAAAAGTGAACAGTCTCTACCAAGCCCTAAAGAACCCATGGTGCCTCCATTAACACTTTCTACATGTAGTGTAAAACAGTTTCAGCCACAGACTGTGACTCCTGCTCCCATCTCCCCAACCGGACGGATACAGAACCCAGTAGCTTTCCTTAGTGCTGTTCTTCCTTCACTTCCTACTGCACCATCAACCAACGCTATGGGACTGCCCAGAAGTACACCAGCCACGTAAGTAGCACAAACCACACACACAGAAGCAGGGACAAGAATCACTCAACGGAAACTAGGATGTATTTCTGTTCAAGGGTTCAGCAGGGGATTCACTGAAATGCAAGTCTTTCATAAAATAGACAAGTGAGTTATTCATATATTCCGGTAAGGGATAATACCTTCCATAACAAGATACACCAAGGGTAAGGTAGAATTCAAGATAGAGAAATGTGAGTGTATAAACAGATATATACAAGAATGTGGTGGCTCAGAAATTTGTAAGACTGTACCAGTGTTAAAAGAAAGATTTCGTGAGCTTGCAGTGTAAGTCATTCTAAGACCATTTGCTTACATAAGGTATAAAACATTCATACCTATTGTAAGCAACAAGTAAACTTTTAAAATGTACCTTATACTGCAAGTTATTTTTTTAGATGAGGTACATCTAAGAAATAACTTACATAAAGGTATTTTTCTGGTTGCAGTACTTTATATATCTGAAGCCCTCTAGAAAAGCTCAGGAGAGTTAATGGTTTGCACATAAATACAGCCAGAATGATTTCTATGACAAAATAGCTACCATCATGCAAGCAAATAAGGATGATGATGTACTGGCAAGGTTGTGGCCTTAAGAGTCCCTTCTGTACTGGTACAGTTGAAGTGAATATCTCTTTTGTGGACTATGTAAACCCTGTGTTAGCACGCCCAGCAGCAGTAGATTGGTACAACTATTTATCCATAGAACTCCAAATCCTGTGCAAAGTAAGGAATATTTTCCCCTTTTATCAATGGTACAGTTCAAGGTAGTGATAGCCATCAGTAAGTCACAATCTCCTGACTATCCCGCTGATGCTACATCAACCAATCTGTTATTATAACAGAAAAATGTCCCTGGGTCTATACCATTCACCATAATGCATGTCTAAACCATTGTGTGCCAAGAAATCCTGCCTTCAAACCATTCCTGCACTCCTACTCGCAGACCTCCCAGTTGCCCAGCACAGCCACATAATTGCCATCACCCTGTGACATGTGCCTGGAGGCCTTCCCAGCCTTGGCAGCCAGATCAGGCACACATCATACCTTATAGCTTATAAGGTTCACAGTGAAGGTTTTCACTTTAGCCAACTGAAGCCTTTGGTCTGCTTCCACAATGCTGTGAAGCCATGCAAAAATCAACTGCAGCTGTCACCAGTCCCCTTTCCCCTTCAGTGCTGGGGCAAAAGTGCTCAAGTGCTGTTCTCTTTGCATTAATGACACCTAACCCTTGCAAAGTGCTTTCCTTTTTCTCACTGCTGCACAGGCATCACCACATAAGTCATGACATTATGCCTAGCAGGAAGACCAGTTAAATACAGTTTTCTTCATTTCAGCTTTCCTGGGCCCCAGCCCAGAGCAGAATTCCCACACAACTAGAACTCCTCGTATTGAGATTTAAATCTTGACCTCTGCATAAGAGAGAGTTTAATGAGGTCACAAAAGGTCAGGAAGGAACCTAAAGAGTATCTGTGATAATCTGTAGATACCTATTTAAGCTTCAACTTCCTTTTTTGGCATTATCAATTATAGTAATTCTGGTTACAAAAGGAGGGAGAGCTCACTGTGTCTGTAGAACCACAGAAGGAAGACGCCTTGCAGAGCAATCGTCAGTTATGCCTCTACCCAGAGCCCCTGTTATCAAGAGCCCAACTCCTGCTAAACTACCAGAACGTTCCACACTCTCTCAGAGTGTCCTGCTGCTGTGCTCCAGCAGTGCACTCTCAGTCTCTTGACAGTGTCCTGACAATCTTATTGAACTATTTTCAAACCTTACTAAAACTAAATAGATCACATCTATAAAATAAAACTAAAAAATAACTATTGATGTTAGGTGTCATAAAAGGGCGAGAGAAGTGAAAGAAGTAAAAGTTCATGGAAGGAGTAAATGATCAATGAAGATGTGGGATAAAGATCAATGAGAAATTGTATTAACTTTTAAATTATTGCCCGATAACAGTCAAATGTACACATTGTACACCTAAGGTAACACTCACACACATTTCTTTAGCATTTACTGTGACATCATAATTGCAGGATAAATATAAAAGGAACTTAGATGCTTATTGTAGAATATAATGCTTACTCTCTGTAAGATGTGTGTTTTAAATTTCTACTGGCATGGGAATCGGATGCACCACCAAGATAGTACCAAAAAAAAAAAATCCAATCCTGTATTGTGCTTTGGTTTCCATGTAAATAAATAACAGGTTCTTCCAGACAACTGAAGCATAACATGAAGCATCATACAGGTGGCAAAATATATATATACTGGTTGCTGCATGTTGGTATCAGAATTTTCTTTTAATAGCCCAACCCAGGGATTAACAAAGAAAAACCTGAAGCCTCTGCCATTAGCAACAGATGATTCTATTCGGGAAAATAAAGCTGCACTTGTAAAGGACCTGGAAAGAAGACTGCATTTCAGAGAGGATGCTAATCAACCAAATGGTCAGCAGGTAAGAAAATCAAGTGTTATTAAAATAAATTTCACTCACTAACAAGACAGGTATCATGGCATGTGGAAAAAAGGGTGTTTGTGTGGGAGAGCTGCTGCACTACTTTGCAGGGTGAACTTTTATGGCAAGTACTAGTTTGGAATAGCAAACTGGAGCTTTAAACAGGAAGCAGCTGTAGAAAATTTACTTTGTGATTGAGCAGCATTTTTCATTTCTGATCATCTCAGAGGCTGGTAGGAATGTAAAACTTCTTTATTTTCATGAAACCTTCTGGACACTGGCTTTAATTTTTCTGCTTTACAAGTTGCTCAACTCATTGCACACATATATAAATTCACACATTATATTTGAAACAAATAGTAAAGTAATCAAACGGTTTAGGAAAAGTGTTTTGCTCTTCTTTAGGTTGAACTAAAATGGGCTTTCAATTTTTTAACATTAAACCTATTTTTCCAAATTTTCAAACTTATATGAATTGACAGGGACTTCCTGGGAACTCGTGAGTTTAGCAAAATAACAAGCCTTTTAAAAAGCTCAAGAAACTAAATATCAGTTCACTCTTAACTGGAATCAATACATTCACTGGATCTGGCCACTGTCCATGAAATTAAAGAAAAAATAAAAAATGAAATAGTATTTAAGAGGTTAAAATCACTGTAAATCAGGTTCAATTACCCTGGAATAACAGTAGGACACACTAAGGACTGCTGTATAGCTGCTCTGCCTGGAGGTGATTATTCTTCTCTCACCTTGGCCATGGAGCCCTCCATAGCTGTTCCACCAGCTCAGGTTTAATGCAACAAATAAGTGTTTACCCTCATCTGTCGTCAACCAAAGAACTTTTCACAACATCCATCAGCCCTTCTGATAGAGAACATGCAGAGAGGAGCAAAACACCATCGACTCTCTGGAGCAAAGTACCCTCTCTGGACAACTGCAGTGTAATCCCTAGGGTTTTTTAATTTTGCTGTTGACCTTTCTTTCTGGCAGATCACACTGCCAAAGCACTTTGGGTAAAACAACTGGCAAGCAGTACGTTTTGCAGATGAATCACAAGCGTTACAATTTGTACTTGCTACGGTAGTAAGACAAATTATTTAGAGAGCTACTGTGAAATACCAGTCAGTCTTTCGAGTTAACTGCATGATAACCCCTTTAGAAACAAGGATCACTACTAGTGTCAAAGTTATCTGCTGACAGCAAAAGTTATTTATACACTTATTTGCTATTCTATAAGAGACTAAACCTAAATCTTGATTCTCAAATTCCTCAAACACTGAAAAACCTCAAAGCTGTCACTTCTCTAATTGTAAACGGTAATTAGAATGCCAAGAGCAATGAACTAAAATCAGGTTTAGAATTACTTAATAAAAGTTCCCTCATTTTCCTCTCAATTCCCTAATCCCTTCTGATTTTACTCTATCTGGGAAAAGCTTACTCCAGCAAATTCAAGTCTGAGTTTTCTCCTCAATGAAGGCAGTGATTATTTAAATAGATGACAGGATGAACAGTGTTTTCCAAAATTCCTATTGCTTTACACTATATAGAACAATGTGACTAATACGATGGAGTGCTGGATTCACACCCATATATTCTGGCCTGTTTTTATCTCTTGTAGTTAACACAGAATTCGAAAGGAGACATTTTCATTCCATACATAGCATTATCTGTATTAAATTGATTATTGTAATGGTAGGGAAGGGCTTATTCCCTTTCTTTTAAATACAAATGCAAGTCTCCTCTGTGTGAGAGATCATTGCATAATGGAGTACGGCATCCAGTATAAATCTCAATTGTTGGTGTCCTTGTATTGTCTACATGCTATTTTAAAAATTCTTTCTCATAAAATGTGTTCTGTTTGTATTTTTATTTAGAGAATTGTTCTAGGACCCCACATTTCAATAGCAGAGTTTGGTCTCACTTACCATACCTGTAGAGCATGCAGGGATCATCCAGAATGTACGCTGTAGATGACAAGCCTGTGCCTTAAAGTTCTGGTATTGTCTTACATTACTATATGCAGTCATGAACAGGAGTGTTTTACATCCTGCTGCTCTATTTATCATCTAAAAGTGACTTCCATATGAAAAGTGTTTAGCTAACAAGATGAGATTTTCCTAAGTGTCAGCATTATGCACTCAGCATGATATCTGATAGTCCAGATGTACTCCTTCTGTTTCATCCAGTACATCATTCATCACCAACAATAAAGAAATCCAGAATGAGAACATAGTTGGTAATTTTTGCTGATGCTGCATGAGATAGAATAGATTCATCTCTGAGCTTCTACAGCTATGATAACCATGAGGTGCTGACAGAAATACAAATATGACTTTGCTAAGATTCTAGCTGCAACTTTGATCAAGTACCTGCAACAAGAAGCTGTCATTTATACCAGAAAAAAAAAAGCCATACCTGTCATTTCTGCAGATGGTGGTATGCTGTATTGCCAGGTGAAATTTCATCACATTTAGGAGTGCTGAAAAAAAGTATGATTCATTTATACCCAAACATCTTCAGTCAGATTTGCTCAGTTCTTTCAAACAGAAGGTGTACTGAGTAAGGAGTGGCTTTATGCAATCACAGGAAGGCATTAGGACAAATCCCAGGATGCAGGAGACTTAACTCAGTGTCTTCCTTGGTCTGAAGACAATCAGATTCATAACTCTGAGCTCCTGTAACTACAGGCTTAACTCCCTGCCAGTGGGTATGTGTAGTATTGATGTTGACCCAGGTTGTACAAATAATTAAGCATTCTTTATTAGAAGGAGAAAAATCTGGAAATCGCACCTTTCTGAACAGCTTCTCTAACAGGTGACCCAAGCTTTTCTATCATCTTCTCCAGCTCAAGGAATCAAACTTAAGACTTTCAGGCACCAAGAACTGGCCCTCAATTAGCAGAACATTTCAAAGAGTGTTTCAGCTTAATGATTAGGGTCCTTGGAGGAAGCTGTTAGAATCCTTTCTTTCAGTTTTTGATGGAGGAAAAGAACAGAGACTGAGAGAGACAGGGAGATAAAAAGAGAATCACTCTTCTGCCTAGAAACAAGGACAAACACCTGGACTTTGTCTTTAGTGTAGTGGATGTTTCAGTATTTCTGCAAAGTGAAAGAGGACAAGAAGGGCAAAGAACATCCCTGTCCACTCATTTCCAATCCCAGAATGTTTCATTAGCATGAAGCTCAGAGTTTCCTCTTGGAGACTGAGGTTGAAATCCTGTGAGAAAAAGAATCCAAGTCTCATAACATCAGTGAGTGTCCAGGTAACTGCACCACTTGATGAAAGGAACCACAGTCAGCGTTATCTCCAGTTGCCAAAATCTGTCAGTCTAGTCCATTGGGCCTTTTATCTTCCCTGCAAGTAAAATATCTTAGGAATGTTCAGTTAGAATATGTCATATAGAAACAAAAAGACGTCATATGGGGAGAAAAGAAAGATGGAGACTTTGGGGAGATTTTGGCAAATGGAAAAAATATATATGTGTAATGGAAACTGAATCTTTTTTACCCTGGTACTACATAAATAAATATATAAGTATTTTCTCTGCAAATAGAGGAAAATCAGCTTTACAGGCAGAACTTAGAAATTAATTATATCATCACCTCAAAATTTTGTTATACAAGTAAAATAGAAAAATAAGGTAATTAAACCTCAAAATCCTGTACAGTAATAAAAATAAATTAACTGTGTAATAAAAAAGGAAAGGAGAGTTAAGTACCAGGGTCTGGTTTATACATTTTGGTTATGAGAACTACAAAGTGTGCTCACGTATCTGTGCCATTTACTATGAAGAATATCATGTGGCTACACTGATTGGTTGTGTCTTACGTAAGACTCAGATAGCAGCCTTATTTTTAGGACAAAGAAACCTACAGCTGTTCAGAGAATTATGCATAGCCCTTACATGAATATTCTTCACTTTTGCTAGAGAATACTTGATAAGAAATTTCAGAGCAGAAGAGATGCCGGATTTGTCCAGAAGTTTTTAGATCATTAAAAAGCAAAGCCTGTAAAGTTGTATGCAGATCCCAACTCATCACACAGGCCACAACACCAGTAACACCACAACACTGATCACACAGAACCATCTCATCTCCTCCCAGTTCCCACAGTAAGCAGAAGGAGCCAAGGAATCACCAAGAACTCTATTCCCCAGGGCACAAAAACTACACTGAATTCAATCACTCCAAAAATCTGGCACAAAACCAAGTTTCACATCATCTCTCAAACATCAGCAAATGTAGGCAACTTCAGACTAAGGATAGAAATTAAACCGCAAAGACTCCTCACAGAAGCTTGTCTGCTCTGTCCTAGAAATGAGAAGAGATTTAAGAACCTGACCATGACATATTGATATTAACAGGTATAAACTCCCCATAATCATAGGAATGAACAGTTGAACAACCACTTGTGGTTGTCTTCTCAAGACCTAGATCTAATCAATAAGAAAATACAGACAGGTTTTCATAGTAGGGATCCTGGCTTGCAGAACTCATCACATAGGAGAGGGAAGCTGAGATCCCTGTGCTTGCGCACACACTCACTCACTCCAGCTGCTAAGTCTGTAGGAATTGGAGATGGCAACTTCATTTGCTTTCTCTTCTCTTTTCCTCTTGCTTAATCACTTTGAACTGTATTTTGAATATTGTCTAGCACACAAGGACTTGCTAGATTCTTCAAAGGTTTATGTTTAGGTAAGCATGAGATTTATGCCTTGTGCTGTGTAACATGCCCAGTATAACTCATCTGCAAGAAATAAGTTGCCCCAGTGGTACCTGTTCATGGGACATGCAGTGGATGGAAGCCTACACATTGGATTTGTTGAGTTTTGATTCCCACTGCTGAAAGGGAAGCAGGGGGAGGAGAGAGAATCCAAACTAAAGAGAAGATTGCAGTCAGAGTAGCCTAGATTAGACTGTGAAGCCAAGGAGTGTTACAGCTTGGAAACAGATGCTGAGATGCAATATACACCACTTACTTAGATAAACCGTTATATGGATTTAGAATAAATCTTCCAAAAAGCCAATCTAGTAAAAGTTACAAAACCAGGATTAAATTGGGAAATTTGTCTAGAGTGGGCAGTGAGTTGGCAACAGAATTGGTTTCATGCAGTCTATGAGAATCAACATTCAAATAGAGTTCCTCGAGCCTTTCTGTTTGTGGCAATTTCCATGACTTACTATGCTAACGTCAGATTATTTTGATTCTACAAGCTTGTACTTACTGTTAGCATGTATATTCATTAAGATCTGAATCCTGCTAAGGATAAATTTTAATTTCAACAGATCCAGCATTTTAGAACTCGTATTCACACACAAAAGTGCTTAGAACCTTACAGGAATTACTACACTCTACGCGTTTCCTCTTTTTGCCAAAAACATTCACAGGTAGCAGAAAGACCCAGGAGTTAAATTGTTGGACAAGATCTAGGAGACCATGATCCAGCTCTCTGCTCTGCCACAGGCTTTCTGTGTTACCTTAACCTTCTGTGTCCCTCAGCTTCTTTAGGCCTCAATTTCCCATAGGCAAAATGCAAGTAACAAGCGCTGCCCTGCAGGGTGCTGTGCTGCCAGGTGCTCAGAAATGATGGTGATGGATCCATCACAGAGACAAAATGATGTGAATCTGTACCTTCAGCAAGACTTGCATTGAGAGAAGATTTCATTTGCCACGCAGGTCAAATTAAAGCTGCCCATCAGCAGCCTGCAACAATATCACCAAGGCAGAGCAAAGGCAAGCAGCTCCCCAGTAGGAAAGCTGCATTCCACTTCTCTATCTGCCATAGATTTCCACTAGAAAAATGGTACAAAACCACTTCAGACATATTCAGCACATTTCCAGGCTTTGCTTTGGCCAGTTTTAAGGCTTTTACCCTTCAAACTATACTCTGACAATATTAATGCAACCACCACTGCCTACCCCCTTTTGCACACTGTGCACACTAAACAACCTGCATTACACGTAAGAGAAACAGCCAGGTTTCCAAAGTTGCAGTCTACTCAGCATATATAGATAACTACATACAATTATATATAGACACGTTATATATATTATACTTTGTACAGAATATTATACCACTAAATAGGAGCTTGAATTTGCAGTCTTTTAGCTGGCAGATATAACAATTTTAAATATCTGTCTGCTGTATTAAACAAGTGTGTGAATAACTGCCTGTAAAAGTTTCATGTTCTAGGAAAGCTGCCAAAAAAGTAGCTGCAATCCTACATTTTTGACTTCAAACCAGAGCTTGAACCCTTGTACTCTTTTAGTCTCCTCAGTATGCTGAACTGCTGCCTAGTTTTAACATCGTACCCAGTGGCCACATGGGCTTGTTCTTCATGTGATGCTTTACAAAATACTTGTCTGAACCACAAGCACAAACACTTTGCCCTACACCACTTTTGTAATCACATTCAGAAATAGGCTTATGGCTTCTGTGAGGAAAACAATTCTTCAGAAAGCCATATTAACAACTACTTTCTGTTCTTGCTAATCCTAAAAGAAAATCTACCAAACAGGCATAAACATCCAAGATTATACTCTGTATACAGAAGCGTATTCTCACTGATTTCAGAGATTTCTGTTCTTTATAAGAAGTTTGGTGTAACATCTTTGGTCTATGAATGTTGGTGTTCAAATTTTCACAGCAAAGTTAACTTAGTCTTGTTGGTTTGTGAGTAAATTTATATAAACATATATATGCACACTGAACACATTTAGAAAAGCAAAGACTGAAGTATAACCACAATACACAGGAAACCCTCTGGGGCCTGTAGGAGCCCTAACTTCGCTCTTTTCTAATTTAAAATGTATTTTTGAATATGAGTCCTTAAAACGATCAAACTCGTGCAGTCAGCCCGCACAGTTCCTAGCCAGAGACTATTGCAGTTGTACAAGGACATTTGGGGCTTCCAGGGGCAGGGAAGCAGCTGCCAGTAAGGACAACCCAGTGCTGATAATGTAGCAATATGCTTTTGTTTTCACAAACTGTTCTCACAAACTTTTATACCTCTTTCTGTGTACTCACTTACATCCAGAGTCACATGCAAAGGAATGTGAGAGAAAGCCTGTTCATGATTAACTTCAAAGGGGCCCCACAAAATGCATTCCTTCCTCTATTGTATTTTCTTCTGCAAGTAGACATTTGAAAAGGAAGGAATGCCCACATTTTTTAATGACATAATTTTTAATAAGTTAATATCCTCAGCACATCAGCCAGGAAAAGAAATTATACACTGTGTCCAGAGAAAACTTTTTAGGATCTAAAACAGACACAAGGTTAATTTGGTTAAGTACAATTCAAAAATGACTGCTCTAAGTTTTATTTGTTCGTTGGTTAGATCACTTAAAACAAATCTGCACTTTTAGATTAGAGGAAATAAAAGATGTTAATTGTCTTTATCAGCATTATTTGGTTTCATCTGTCGGCCATCAGGGCTACAGCAACCCTACACTATTGATTTCTTATAACATACCATGACTTCTTTTGGACAGCAATGATTCTAGAAAAAACAAATCTGTATGAAAAATGGAAAGAAGTACCAATGGCTGCAAATACTCCAGAACACGACTGGTCTCGTTGAGAACTGTGCCTTTCTCACCCTGCAGGAATACAGGATTTCAAGCTTTGAGCAGAGGCTGATGAATGAAATAGAATTTCGCCTTGAACGAACACCAGTGGATGAATCAGATGATGAGGTCCAACACGAGGAAATCCCTACAGGCAAATACATAGCACCCATCTTTGATAAGAGACTCAAGCATTTTCGGGTAACGGAAGGATCCCCTATTACATTCACCTGCAAAATAGTTGGAATACCTGTTCCCAAGGTACGTCATTCTCACTGCTACTGGTAAAGGAACAAAATCTGACTATCCGCTATTTTCTACACATCCCTTTGGAAAGTCTCACTCCTAAGCACATGGCTCTGTGGAGAGAGCTCTAAAACCAATCATTTCCCCCACCCTTTTGAAATAACAGTATCTGCTCCTGAGCATGTATCAGGCCTTGACGTTCAATCACCTGACTCCAAGAGACACAGAACTGCACAAACCCCCAGAACATTAACTTCTCAGAAAGATGAGAACTGATCTGAGATAACCAGTATCGTGCCTACAGCCAAGCAAAGAGAACCTGACAGGCCCAGCTATGATACGCAACTCTCTGAGTTCAACCTTGAATCATCCTATTTCACATTATAACTGATCTGCAAAGTTTATAATATTCTAAAATTTTTACTAATTGTTGGTCAACTTATGCCATTTTTCTAGTCACTATGCCATCACAGAGCAAGTGTTAAGTCACAGGGGTGTGTCTGATCACTACAGGTATATTGGTTCAAGGATGGCAAGCAGATTTCAAAGAAAAACACACATTTCAAAATGAACAGAGAAGAAGATGGAACATGCTCTTTACATATTGAAGCTGCGACTAATGATGATGATGGCAACTATACGATTATGGCTGCAAACCCACAAGTAAGGTGTTTTATTTTCTTTTACAAAAATGCTTGTTTCATCTTTTTCTAATACATGTTAATAAGGAACACAGATTGGGCCACCTACTCTGGTATCGAGTGGTGATTGTATCACAAATCAGATGCTTCAGAACATAGGCGAGGAAACCATGTAAAGAAGATGAAACTACTCCCCTATCTTTTATAATAATTAAGGACATTTTTTCATGTTAATAACTCCTGTGCTATCTTCTTCCGACTCCCAGTTGCTGATAGGTACCTTTGGAGATGTGGTGACAAGACAGACATGATGTTTCAGGTAGAAAGAATAGAGCAAGGAGAAACAAAATGGGAAGTGTTACCAAACGCAATTATATGCTTTATCTAGGAAGAAAAGATGTGGATCTGCAAACAGTCTCACTTCCTAACACCATTCTCCTTCACCCTCTGTGCTAGCTTAGCTGTTTATTTAGAAGTACATTCATCATTTTTATTTTTTTCTGAATTCTATTTCTTTTCAGTTTCTGTGTGGCTGCATTAATAAGTATGCCAGTACAAAGGTACTAGCAGACAGTACCCATGGCAGGAATAAACAACTGCTAAATGCCTTGTCACAGCCTGGAAGGGTCTGAGAAACCCCTGCCTCAACTGCGCTCCACTGCAGGCTAATGGCATTTGCTTTGGAGAACTAGTATTTACACTCTAGTTCAGCTACTTTATAAAAATAAATCCTAATGCATTGTAAATGTTCAATATTTATACTTTAAAAAGAAATGAGCTATTAACCAACTATTAATTCCATTTCCATTGTGATTTGCAGGGGAGGATCAGTTGTTCAGGCCACCTGATGGTTCAGAGTGTCCCTGTTCGGGGACGAATATCAACAACTCAGCCTCACAGGTGAAAGAAGAAAGTCCTTCAGACCTCCTTTATGTGTCTTACAAGGGCATCCAAAATAACCAGCTGCTGTACTTCTGTGCACTCATTAAACTTCAGCTCTCAATCATAAAATGGAAATAACAGCATCAGTTCCCTCCCAACAGGTCACTTCTATATTTTGGAAGGTCATCCTCAAACATAGGGAAGTTTAAGAATGATTTCACTTGTTGCAGTGGACCTAAAGGCAAGGGATGGGTTAGCAAGATGAAATTCAGGCAAAAAAGGCAAAAGGAAGCAAAAGCCAGCTTGGGAATCTAAGTACACTACATGATATAATTAACCTGATAATCTTTCTGAATGGAAAATATGCAAGAATTAAATTACAATCAGTCCATTTATGTAACTCAAGCTATCTCTTCATCCTCTTCCCCCACTTTCTTCCCTTTTTTTAAGTATTAGGAAGGAAAATTTGACTTCCAAACACACACATGTGATTTCTGTGTTGCAGAACACGGCCCCGGGTGCCAGAAGGAGACAAAGAGGCAGTGCAAGAACGCTTTTTCAGGCCATACTTTCTGCAGGCTCCAGGTGACATGGTAGCACACGAAGGGCGACTCTGTAGGTTGGATTGTAAGGTATTCGCTGGTTCCTCTGTTCATTCCCACCCTCCCTACCTCTGTACATGTATTGCTATGTGTTTTCATGTTCTTTATTGCATGCTTGAACATCTTCCATTCAAGTTTTAATGCTTCATTTTAAAAACTATTTCTTAATGCCATTGTCTGTGAGCTGATTCCAGGGATTCCTTTTGAACAAATGCTCTATGGGATGAAGAACACAGAAAACAGAACCCAGAAACAGAAGGCTCACTTACAAGGTTGTTCAAATTACTAGATATGTTCACTGTGTCCTTTATCAGTATGAACTCCAGAAGTTCTGCTCCATTATCAGATTCTTGAACATAATCCAGAATAGCACAAAACCGTGAGAAAGAGAGGATTCAGCATGTTGCATTGTGTTCAAACAAATGTTCCCATTGTATTGGACTGAATTACTGAAGATTAATACTCCCTGAAAAGAGGGAACAGAGCCCAGTTCATTTTATGCTTCCCCAGCATGCACAGAGGCAGAAATATCCCCATTTACTGGTTGAAATCCCGACATGAAAGAGTTGTCAGAGGTTACAGTAAACACAGTAAACATCCTGTTACTCAACACCTTTAAGAGAATCATCTGCTCCAACATATTTTGGTAGCCCCTCTATGTCCCTGTAGTGCAGCAAAGGTGGTAGTGCTGACACTGACCTCTTCCATGCTCCAGAATGGCTCCTGCCCTGAAGAGGGTGGAAGCTCTGAGACACAAGTTAATGCCCTGAAGATGAACAAGATTCATTACTACTTAATTTACGATGTAAAGTTTACTAGGAGCATGCCAAAGAATTTGGTTATTCCTAGCTCTGCTATCCTGGCAGAGCTTGTGAATCCTTAAAGCATGTCTGGCATTGCCCAAACCTGGGACAGAGCAGTCCTCACTCAGGCAAGTTCCACTTCCCTCTTTCTCTGCTTCGTAAAATATTGTTTAGAAAGCAGTATTTTAGACGTGAATAGGTGCTGCTACCTATTGGAAAGATTTTTAATACTATAATACAGTCTAATAATCTTTCAAAAAATACTTAATTTGTAGTGTTCTAAAGCATAATTCAACAGCTACAAAGTATGGTATCATTCTTCATTAAATTTTACAAAATACAAAGGAATTTGTAAATAACTTTTTTCCATCTTGTTAAACTCTGTAATGATTTAGATCCAGGGTTTTGATTTATATTCAGCATTAAAATAAAAGAGAAACTAGCAGATTGTTAGCAGTTTTTTGTGAATCTCATATTACCAACTTTCTTCCTTTCGGACTATGAAAAATGTAGGTATTTCATGGGGGATTGTTTCTCTTTTTGCCTGTTTCTTTTCTGGTTTTCTCCCTTTTGGAACGAGTCAGCAGATAAATAGAAACTGAGAAATAAATACATTTTTAAAATCTTTCTGCTCTAGATTCTGACATCATTCAGCTGGCACCTACCTACGAATTTCCTAACCTCTCTTTGTCAGTTGGCCATTTGTCCCGAGCTGTTTCACTGTCTCTTAGGTGAGTGGGTTACCAACTCCAGACCTGACATGGCTCCTGAACGGCAAACCTGTGCTGCCAGACGCCAGGCACAAGATGCTGGTCAGAGAGACTGGAGTTCACTCCCTGCTCATCGATCCTCTCTCCCAAAATGATGCTGGAACTTATACTTGCCTTGCCACTAATAAAACAGGACAAAATTCATTTAGTCTGGAGCTCACTGTTGTAGGTAAGAAACACTGAAAAACTAGTCTCAATGATGGAGTTATTTGTATGTATTTTTTCAAAATTACGTTAGTTTCCCTACAGACAAGTATAAATAAATACCTAGTGCACCAAGACCAGGAGAATCCAACAGCTCCATATATATGTATATTTATTTTATATATTAAAAAATAGATGTATTTCCCTCCTCAGCTAATGGAGGGAAATGCACCTGGTGCTCAGTTGCCAATATACTCCTGTTACTAATAGAGGGCTGTAAGAATTCCGCTTCATTTTCACCTTACCTCTCTTGTCTGGGCAAAATTACATTCTTAATTTTCTCCCCAGAAAATGCTTAGGGTTTGAATTCATAATATATGTTGAAATATCCTAGATTTCAGCCCCCATTTTACTAGTTTAAAAATGTCTTTACATCTGAATACTGCTTTTTAATAAAGCCTTAGAAGATATTGAAATTCAAAGATCTGGCACTAATCTCCTGCAATGGTAGTATGTTTAGACCCATTAGACATGCATATATTCTTTTACAAACTTCAGTTGTGCCTATTATTTACTTTATGTTCCCTTACAGAGGAACATAAAGTCATGGCATTTCACTTCCCTTTCAATACCCCACTAAAAATTCACAACCTATTTTGGTATCACAAGAATAATTATTATTCTTGTTCTTCCATACTGTTCAAAGTGAAATAAAGAATAAAGTATCTGTTGTTCAATAATTCTTTTTCCAGCAAAAGAAGTAAAAAGAGCCCCCATGTTTTTGGAGAAGCTTCAGAACTGTGGTGTTCCAGAAGGATACCCCGTCAGATTAGAGTGCAGAGTTGTGGGAATGCCACCTCCCATATTTTACTGGAAGAAAGATAATGAGACCATCCCATCAAACAGAGAGAGAATGAGGTACTGTACCATCATAGGCATGCCTGAAGTTTCTTGTGGCTGGACCAACTGTTTCCATGAAAACCTGTGTGATAAGGACAGATGAGGGTGTTTTTCAAACAACTTCTTTCACCCACGTAAAGTTACAAAAAGCTTCCTTCCCTGTGAGGTGAGCAATGGATACTTCCTTGGTTCAGAAGAAAGACAAGGTACACCACTGCTTCACGGAGTGGAGACAGAGCTTTTGGGCCACAGGCCTGATAGAGCATATGAATCCCCTTATCAAAGATACTATGATAGGGTATTTTAACGCATTTGAGCACCTTATTCTCTCGAAACAATTTTTTCCTCAGTTCTGTTCAAACTATGCATATATTCAAACTCAGAACAGCTAGAACATGGATAATAGAGAGTTTATCATATCAGATACAGAGGCTGATAACAAAGTTGGTCACAAACAAAAGCAGAGAGTGATCCATGCTTACAAAATACAACAGTGTTCATGGTCAGCACTTGCAGTGAAATGCATCACTATTTTTTAAGTTTGGCAAAAGAAAAGCTGATTAAATGATGTGCCTGGCTGTAATTAATGATAAATTAATTGCTTTCATTATTTTTATATGATATTTTTTACAATTTCTACTTCAGCATATTTTTAATACTTTATTTCACTTGGGTCCAATAAATGATTTGATGCAGCTCCTATATCACTGCACCCCCAGCATAAGGCAAATCATGTAGTGCAGGGAGAAAAGGGCGAACATTCCCTTTTTTATTAGAGCTGTTGGAAGCACAAAATGTCCTCTTGACCTGAAAGTCTGTGGTTTCATTCCAGTTCATAAGGAAACAAAATCTCAAATTTCAGAACATCCTGCAACTTCAAGTGTTCTGAAGTGCTCATCTCGCATCTCTTCCTTTATAACGAGAGAAACACTTGGGTTGATAAAAAGGACCAACCTCACCCTAGGAAGCAGAGGACTCTCAGTTCTGTTACATACTACAGCAAAGTTTTTCCTGGAAGTTGCAGCCAGAAAGCCTTAGATCATTGGAGAGCAAAGGAAGTGGAGAGAATAATGAAGCAGGTTTCTTTTAGAGTACTGGCCAACCACATCTTCCTCATTTTCCCACTCACTCATTTTCTCACAGAAAAGGATGCCCCTGGAAAGCTCCTAACTGGCTCTGGTTGCTGTTGTGAAAAATACCACAACATTGTACAAGTGTTCTTGGTATGTTGTTACGTTATTATTCCAGCTTCTGAACTGGGAAGAAATACAGTATGACTGTGCAGAAACTTTTAATGGGTTTAGTTCATTAGTATTCAATAAATAATTCTAATATTAACACATCCAGAGCAACAATTCAGCTCCCAGTGTCACACCATGGCTGTACACAAAAGAGAAGAGCCAGAACAGATTTCAGATTTTCTGATCACTGTTAGAGGCCATACTGAAAGCAAATCTATTGACTATAAATGTCTCAGACTACTACCTCTTTGCAATAGAAATTATGGCATATCTATTTCATACTTAATGTATGTATTTTAAAATCTGAAATCTGATATGCTCTTGAGAAATACTAATTCCCAAACACTTGCATTCCCAGCATGCATCAAGATACAACAGGATATGTCTGCCTCCTCATCCAGCCTGCCAAGAAAGCAGATGCTGGCTGGTACACCTTGTCTGCAAAGAACGAAGCTGGTATTGTCTCCTGTACTGCTCGACTTGACATATACGGTAGGTATTGCCTGGTAAATAAAACAAATCAGGAATTATTTTCTTTGACTGATTCCAGCCCTCAACTAGTTCTTAGTCTGTAAGTTCTTGGGTTTGAGATGGGTTAGAAATTAGTGTCACAGCATGGCCACAGCTTAATAAGGCCCCCAGGAGGAGATATAATGATACAACTAAATGGCCAAACCAGCTCTGCTGCATCGGCATAAAGGCAGGTAAGGAAAAAAACCCAGAGGAGAAGTTTTGCACAATAGTCTCTACTCCCATTTTCCACCTTCCAGATTCCTAGACATGTAGGCATATAAACCTTATGAACCTTAACTCTGTTGCCTCTGACATGTGCTGTGCTACAGCCCTGACCTGAGATGGAACAATAAATTGCACACAAGGAAGTGGACCCCTTCTTCCACAGGGCACGGGTGGTGCAAACCAAGCCTAAGTGATGGGGGCTACTTTACATCCAATACATTTGTCTAGGACTCAGAAGGCCCCAGCCCACTTGAACTACAGCACATCATTTAACTATTCTGTTATCTATGCAAGATGGAATAATCAAAGCAGAGTACTTTGATCACTAAAGCAGCATAATAAAACAGAAAACATATTCCACAAACTGGATGCTTTATGTGTATATATATATAAACATATATTCCACAAACTGATTGGCTTATAACCAAATTCTCAAAAGAAAAAAAAAAACACAACACATTTTCAAACTTGTATTTCTAATTTTTTTTTTGAAACTCATCTAATTATCAGCAGTTAAGTCACCAGTGCATCTCTGTCAGCTTCCTGCCACCTTGTGGTGATGTGGGCAATAGTAATGCAAGGATCAAGAGAAGGCTGGGGAGAGGCTGATTCAAGAAACGTGACATAAAATGAAAAAATTCCTTAGGTATCTAAATGTTGAAAGATGTAAATTTTCATATGAAGGATTCAAGGAAAATATGGAAATCAAGAAATGCTTCCAAATTCCAACCAAGTTTTCTAAAATATGCAACTCACACCCCAAAGTGAGTGACAGAAGTCATTTTAATTTGTGCTATTTTGAATGAGTAGGGTTGAGAGATTGAAAGTGTGGTCTGATATTTGCAATTCCATGTGCAAAGAAAAACAAAAATGAGTAAATCATGAGTTCAAGTAGAAACAAATTGGGAGTGGCAAGAAAAAAGGAGGCTCTTCTTAAAATATTCCCAGATAGACAGGGTCAAAATTCAGCATGGAAAGATTCAGCATGGAAAGACATTTCCTATCAATGCTTAACATGTAGATTGTAGTCTCTCACACTAAGTTATCCCAGAGTATTGAAGCCTGAACTTCTAGCCTTTCATTTTAACTGCTGACAGATATGTTTGTCTAATTTGGGTGCAGACCTGTATGGATAAACACTAGCAAATACAACATAACTTTTCCTTTTCTGAAGTGTTTTAGGAATAACAACTGCTAGGTATTATATAATATAATATTCTTACAAAATTTTAGCTGTATTTGTTCCTATGGGAACATGTTGAATGTTACTTTTGAATTACTGAATACGTGTCTTTGGATTACATTTCCTTCAGTATTTAAAAAAAAATCCACGAAACATGTTACTAGTTGTAAGTAACAGAAAGCAATAAAACTTGTAATCACTTTTTTGATGAAAAGCCCTCCAGAGAATGAAGTAGTACAAAATGAAAGCCCTGTCCAATTTGTTCATCTCTGTTCATGCTATGGTATGTTTTTAGTTTTGATTGCAAGAGCTTTGGACAAGGCTCCAAGATTACATTTTGGAATCAATACATTTTGGACTTAGTAAAATCCATGTAAACATTGCCATCGAATTGAACAAGGATGGAATTTTATCTGTAGACTTCAATAAAAATACTCAACATATAAATTATGCCAATGATAATATTTGAAGGAACAGACCCTAAAACAGAAAACAACAATGCTGTGCTCTTTTTTCAAGAGCTGTAGGAAGCAACTTTTTCAGGCGTGTGTGTTGATTGCTGTTGTTCCACTGAGACCTGAACTAGAGGTTTTTACAGCCCCTTCTGTTTCTGTTGCTTCAGCTCAGTGGCACCGTCAAATTCCACAATCACTAAAGCTCCGACCCAGCGGCAACCGGTACACAAACCTCACCAGCCAAGGACTCGACATCTTTTCTGCCTTTCCAGCTCCTGAGAGCCCTGTGTTGTTTTCAGCCCCAACCCAGAAGTTGGTGGAGAGTGAAGAACTTTGAAAAACAAACACTTGATCCAGTTGCACCTGCAGAGATACTAGAACTGTGAAAGAATAAATTAAAAAGAAAAGAGGTACAACTCGAGATGCTCAAGGTTTACAAGCAACTTGTTCGTAATTAAGTGTACTGCTGCTGCAAATGTTGCAAGTAATATATCGTACAAGACTTTTGCATATGATTTTAATGCAGGATAATTGTGGTATGGAGTGTTGTGCAATAAATTCAGTACTGTGTAGTTTGCTAAGAATTACATAGTAATCATAGTTTTCAGCACCTAAAAGCCAATACCACTTTTACTTCTTGAATTAAAGCTACTGCACTGTAGCTGCCATGGTAAGGATTGATGATGATTAGCTGGAATACTGCCAGTGAAAACATTGACACTACAGTAACAACAATCCTGAATGAGGGTAAACAACGAGACTTTGAATGTAATTCTAAAAACATGCCAAATAATCACAAAGCACAAGTTTAAAGTAAAAGATGTAACTCATTTTTATATATGATTATTATGCCAAACTCTTTTAGAATTTTTGAACTCCTGACTAGATAAATAGAGCATTTCATATAGGTACAGCTGTATACCCTAAATATTTATATTTGTGTGTGTGTGTACTCCAGGAACTGTGTACTCACGGTGTAAGGGTTCATGAAGTAAGATACAGGGCATGTGCATAAGGCACTAACATAGGAAATGAAAATTCCTCTTGTCTGAAGCATGTTCTCTTGAGCCTGTAGCTGAAACTATTTTCCAGGTATGCTTCATACATTTTTCTTTACCATGTTAGTGATCCTCTATCTTTAACACAGATGAAACCAAGCTTGTAACTTCATGGGTTTTAAATATCAATCTCTTTTTCCTAATTTTGAATGTGCATCTACCACCTAGCTCATTTTATAGCTAAATGAAAAGGAATTATGGCCTGGTAAGTTTACACCACCATTTAGGAAATGATCACAAGTGTGGTGTCTAATATGAAGACAGAAAATTCTGTTAGCATACAAAAGTTAAGAAGTTAAGCAGCAGTTATGTGCAAAAAGCTGAAAAAACCCTACTGTAACTAATAGTAGTAATAAATAAGGCAAATTAATGAAAGCTTAACAGAAGGTGTTAAGTGACAACACTTAATGATTGACTGAAATATATTTGGCATCTACACAGTTACATTAACACCTCCCAGCTCTTAGAATCTGTGAATGTTTAAGATATTTTCCTGCATTTTGAAATTACTGCTAAGCCTCTTCTCTGGACATTGTCCTCAAGCACTTCTTACTGCTTTCAACATGGCTGGAGAATGCAACAAAGTCATGATCAAACTCACAGAGATGAAAAAAAATTAACACATATTTTCATTTTCGACTATAATTGGACTAAGTTTTCAAACTTAAAACTCTAACTTTAAAAAATTACATATGCAAAGAAAACAATGGGGAGTTATCTTAAGAGCAAAAGAATATTGAATATAGCAGGAGATTGAGAGAGTGCTTTTCACTGGGCTTCCCACAAATGCAGCTTTTGTTATCCCTAATTGTTGGCTCCCTAAGGGTTTAGAGGAAGTGAATTTCTTGTGTTGTTTTACTTCCCACCTGAGTGAACACCATAAACCAAAACCACCATTATAACTCTCATGCTTTTGTTAGAAATCTCAGGCAACTCACCCCAGACTGAACAGACCAGAAAACTAAAACACATTCTTATCCTGAGAGTCAAAACAAGGTGCAGGTATTTCCATGGGAAAGCAGAAATATCAGTAGTTGCCCTTGTTGTACCTCTTCCCTGGCAAACAAAATAAAACTAATGGCTATTAAAAGTGATGAATAAAAGTAAGAGTTAAGTGACTTCAGTTATGAGATGCCCAACTTCAGACACACTGGGGATCTGATTTTCTAGGATAGAGAATCTACTGCTCCTCTTATCTTCACTTGGTTTTTAGGATGGTTTAAGAATTCCAAAAATAAACCCAAAATTTAAAGTTTCCCATATTAGTTACCACTCTTGGGAAAATTATAGATTTTAATCTATAATTTTAGATTTTAAAATACAAGAAAAATTACTTGCTTGCTTAATCCAGTACTGTTGGGAAATGGGAAGGTAGGAAATTAAGATACAAAAAAATCAAACTCTACTCACATGTACAGCCCTGGTTTTCCCATTATTTCATGAACTGGAGAGTAGACTTTGATCTGAAGTATTCCTGGTTGTATATTGGCCATCAGGCTTTCCCCCTACACAGGCTTAGCCAAGCGATTGCCTGCTCAGAAATCCCATGGCCCCTTTTCCTGGCTGTGAGTGAGGGGTTGTGAGGAGTTGTAGCTCAGACGACCTCCTGGGCTTCCTTCAGACCTAAATCACTTTATGCTTCCTAAATTATTTTACTTTCCACTCCCTGTCTGAATATCCTACATGGATTAAGTTACTTTTCAACCAAGTAGAAACCAAGAATTCAAGCAAACACAAACCTTCCCGTTTTGCTGGAATCTATCCTATTAGGCAAGCCTAGCTACAAGAGTTCTTCACACACTTTGGAAGAAAGGAATACTAGTACTTACTACCGGCAAATATCTGGTTACCAGTGCTGGAATCATACTAATCAATATTACTGACAGCAGTAGTGGTTCTCACATTTTACATCACCAGACAACACACCCAAAAACTCAGTGCAAATTAGAAGACAAAGTGCACCGTGTAAATAGGCAAACCATATGTCTTCACCTTTTCTCTGCAATATCAGTGGAGTACTCACTCCAAATTCACATCATTATAACCTGAACTGGCAAGCTGAGGTTTAAGTGGTATAATGTTTTTTAAAATGTACATTTAGTTCTTTGGAAGTGGAAGGACAAGAAACTACTGCTGAAAGACTTTTCCCAAAGACCTGTGTAAGAAGGATTAATACTCAGTCAATCAAGAAGGTGCCCCAGAGATCTCACTGAGGGTCAGGCTACACAAAGTGGATCACCAAAATCTGTTAGCTGAACTACAACATTCTCTCCTGGACAGTATTTACTAGCAAAAGGATCAAAACCCTGCACAGTTCCCTACATAATGCAGCAGTCAGCAATTTCAATTACTTTCAGTACATCTGATAAATACAAACTCAGAATCTGATCCCAAATAGTCTGCCGTTATTACATTTTGTTCGTTAACTGCTACAGGACATTTCCCCTCTGCATATACTGAGCCCAGAAAGTGAGCCAGTAAAGGCAGCTTGTGTGAACGGATGTCAATGCTGCTAGTAAGTAGGACTGATGTGCTCATCACAAGGAAGAACTTGCAAGAAAAAGACACAAAAATTATGTTTGTGTTGTTAAGTGGTGGAAGACACGAGGGGAAAAGGCTCGTGTAGACAAGGACAGTACTGTCTTACCACGCTGTGCCAGGATGTGCTAGAGCCCATGCAGCTGTGCTTCCTCCTGAACAACTCGGCTGCTCATTGCTGGTGTTTACTGAATAACCAATTCCACTTCACACTAACACAGCATTTCATTCTCTTATTCAGGGCAGGCTACTGCTGCAACAAAAATCACTGTTAGACCTTCCACTGACGTCACTGTTAGCTATTAACTTCCAAAAGTCCACAAAACCATCACAATGTGGAGCATAACACTGTGTAAGTGCAACACAGAAATGCTCAGGTTTGTAACCTCTCCAGTCTTTACTGATTCAGAATCTTGGAGGCTTATTTAGTTTCCCATTTCCTCCTAGTCCTGGTTTTGCATATAACCAATCAGAGGCACAGTATATTGCAAACAAGAGCAGAAATGACAACTTCTACATTGCAATTTTAGATTTTAAAAAGGATTATTTTTGCTTTAAAACTTTGATCCAGATTGATGCAGCCTGCAGCAGCATCACACGTGGGTCTGCATTGACATCATTGGAGCTCTTGCCTTAAAACCATGGGATTGAGTTCCTTGCTTCCACATGGAAGGTGGAGCAATCCTGAATGCCTTACATCTGCTAAAGTGAGGAGATGAGAGCACACACTTCAAATAGGAAAAAACAAGTCTGCAGTCTTCATCTTAATACGTAAACAATTGTCAGTCCCAGCTGTTTACAGTAATTGTAGGTACTTCAAACAACAATTGTGGAATAAGAATTCATTTAAGAACTGTGTTCTTAATGCTATCAGGTTTAAAAGCATTACTTTCTGGAAAATGTCTTTAAAAAACCTAATGAAATATTTATACTGTTAAATATTGGAGAAGTGATTCATTGATAATTGTGTTATTATTTCCAATACAAAGATATTCACTTTGAGCCTTAAAATTCTAGTTAATATTTTTTCTTGATTAAAGTTGCTATTTTTTATTTTTTGATCCAAAGTCATTACCACTGGGAAGAAAAATGTTCATGTCAGTTTTAAAGTATATTTTAAGTGCACATGAAAGGAGAAAACCAGACACCTGCCTGTTCAGTATTGTATTTCCCTTCATCTCACCTGAACTTAAATAAATGTTTCAGAGTTGCATACAAGACTGTGTCCTTCACATGTTCAAATAATTGTGAAAATGTGCAACAATGCCAGAAGTTTTCTCAGAACTTTGCTGTGACAGCTGATTAATGGAATCAGACTTTACGTTATTTAGAAGAAAATCATAAATACTGTCAAGTTATATACTAGCCATGCTTCTAGCAGCTAGCTGTGAAATAAAGTTGTTGCTTTTTTAAACAATTCTTGATATCAGTTCCCATTGTTTTTAAATTACGTATTCTTTTGCTGTTAGCATCAGCCCCTTCATCAACATTTGAAAGAACAAGTGTTCTCAGGGGTACCACAGAAGAAATGAAGGAGTCTTCAGGGCAATTTGCATGTTTGAAAAGTCACTAGATTTACCATATTTTCAGCAACTTGAAGAATCAGTCTCCAAAGCTGTGCTTGAGCATATACTTCTACCTACAGTCTGTCATAGCTGAACTCCATTGTGCCTCACCTGGCCCACACACTGCCCTGAAATTCCTTTTTGCTGGGTCCAGACCACCACTGCTACAAGTTTCTCTGTGCACTCAGGCAAGGGGGACCTGTTATGGAGGACCTTTTCAACCCTTAGCTGTGCACCCAGCACTGGAACAGGTGAAAAGTGAATGAGGGCCACTCAAACACACAAACCACACTGAAGTTCACTCTTCCCTGTACGTGCCTTCAATGTGAATGGTTGAGCATCTTCTTTGTATAAGGGCCCACTAGTACATTTTGGAATGGATTTTCCATGAGCAGCAGACACAAACCCAATGCTTGAAGGAAGCTGGATCTGATAGCTACAGAAGAAAACAGAACCAAAGAAAGGATGAGTCCCATCACATTTGCTAGTATGGATTTTGCTTTCCTTTGTAAGCACGTTTCTCCATTCCCACCTGATTTCTACACACTTCTGTGCCTGCTAGGACAAAGGAAATGTCCTTAAGACCATTTTAGCCCAGCTACAGCTCCATGAGCTAAAGTAGCTCCTTTACATTTTATCATTTCCTCTGAGCAACATAAGTTGCTCCTATTAATGCCTTTATACTTCAAGTCCACTCCAAGGAACCATTTATTGCATAATAAAAAGAAATCTTGGGCCATAGGTGCTGTGAATTTAAGTGGAGTTCTCCATTTACATCAATGAGAATGCAGTTTAAAAACAGACCATCCTTTATGATCACACAGTCTGTTAGTAGCAGGCAACACAGTTTTGTAAAGAAATGGAAAAATATTGAAGACAATCTGAAATGAAAAAAAAAAATTACTATTCTCCCCGGGCTGCAGGAAGCCAGTCAAAAATAAACTTATTCCTAGGAGTTACATATGCAGACACTTTAAGCAAATTCTGCATAAGATATATTTTGCAAGCTCATTTCTGTACAAATGAAAACTGAGTTACAAATTAGAAAAAAATTAGTAGACAATATTAAAATGTACTCTTTGGTAAAAAAATATATTTAAATATTACAGATGGGATTGGCTTGGGGTTTTGAAAGCCAGGTTTTCTTGAAATGTAATTAAAGTTAAAAATATAGAGCATTTTTTTAAAGTCCACAAGTACAAGGTGAAATCAAAGTTTGTTATAAGATATCTGCGTAAAGGAAACATTGGACTGCTCCTTCCATGAATAATCATGTCTTTATCCTCAATGTACTTGGATTTTTTCCCTGGATATTCTGTAGAATTAGAAGAGTTGAGCATATTTAGAGCAAAAAAGCAGCTCTTCAGCAAATTCTTGTTTAAAAAATCTAGAAAAATGTCACTCCTAAGCTATAGAAAACTGCAGCTATATTGTTTAGCTCAAACAGCTGGTATCCCAAGTGTAAGGGTAGCTATCTTAAGGGAAAAGTTTCCTTTGGCAAATCAATTCCTTTCACCTGGAAATAGTAGTTTTTTTGCCTAGTGAATCACATCACAGGAGGGACTTCCACAAAGATTTCACATGGAAAGTTTTGCTTAACAAGATAGAAGGGAGTTACCTAAATACTGAAATACCTAATGACACTCACGCTTCCCCACAGGAAAAAGTTGCAATGTCAGTGACTTTACAGGTCTACAGCTGAGGTCAGTCATATTTTTACTTTTAAGAAGTGGTACTGTAGCACCATTTCAGAATTCCAGTGATAGTTGGACAAATGTATCAGATAGAGTACCTAAAATAGAAGTGTTTCAGGTTTGCACTGCTGTTCAGTGGGACAAAGATTTATGACCACACAAAACTCAGCCACTAAGAACACACCAAGCTCTGAGTATCTAAGCTTTTTGCTTATTTGGAGGCCTAATTAGAAGTAATAATTATTTAAGGGGAGAGGGTCTGAAATGCCCATACCAGCAAAGTCCAGTACAGAAGGTGGCTCAGAGCCATTGCCTGACAAGCATCAAACAGTCAGTGGGTAACAAATATTTGGGAGCAATAATCAAATCCAAGTTAAAAAGTCACATTTACGTTTCACAAATTGTCACTGAAGTATTTGTAAAGGAAAACTATGAAAAGAAACCAATGACTTCCTGAATAGTTGTTGAGTTTGAGAAGTCCCAACCAGCATGGATATTATCTGCTTTTCAGACTGCACTCAGAAAGAATTTTTAATGATTAAACTTTCCCGTTGCCTCAGTTGACTCCCCAATAGGCTTTGGCAGATCATGAACAGACAGACAGTTGTCTACGCACTACAAAGAATTTACTCAGCTGCCTTCAGTACTATGGTAAACTGGAAATGCCAACTTCCAGCTCAACACTGTACCCTCCCAAGAAACAAAAATAGTACACCATTACATAAAATCACAATTTTCCCACTAGTAATATTACTAATTATTATAAATAAAGGTATCAATGAACATTAACCTCCCGCTACCACAATGAAATGGAAAAGAATGGGAATTACAGGGGTTCATAATCTTATGGTATTCAACAGTAAAGATTGATACCATGACCTGACTTACAAGTGTTCACAACCTATGTACTGCACTAAAGTGCATTTCAGGGCTTCAGTTTCAGTTCTTAATAATTTTTGGTAACATGAGCACAGATATTTTATGGCTTATGTTGCTTTGTTCCTCTCTGTGTGAGCTTACTGTCATTTAATCACTCCCTGCATGCTAATCCATTATTTTTTTAACTATATCATCATATGCAGTAGACAGTAAAGGACAATGCTGCATGGAAGAAATAAAATTGGAAGAGAAATGGATGTTAAGTACTTTTACCTGAGTTACATATAAACTACAGTGTCACTGTAGTTTTGTTCCACAAAAACAAATCACATGCCAGTGTGGCAAAGAAACATCAGTCCTGTTCTGGCACCCTACTCTGGCATTTATCCTTTTGTACTGGATTCCCCTTCCCACCTCAGCTTTAGGCTCTCTTTCACTAATCCAAGTTTTTCATGTCATATAATCACATGATTTATTTGCATGCTATTTCTCTTTCAGTATGGAAAACCCACTACTGTGCTAGCAGTGCAGGTGAGACAGTGTTTGCCTGAAGTTTACAGCTAATAAATTAGGGTCAGATGGCACATCATTTAATTATTTAAGAATGGTATTCATTGTTATTACATGCATGAGCTTGCCTCTTAATGGTAAGTAATATTCAAACAGTATTAACTTGACTATATGATGGACAATAATTAATTCTATTGTCTCTATGAGTAACAGGACTTCACATCTCTATAAGGTTGAATCTACCTTCTGTTTGCTGATAAAGATCTAATGTAATTCACATGAAGCAAAGGCCCACATTTTAATAATTAACACTATTCATTACCTTTAGAGAGGCTAAATATACAATAAAAACCCCCATTCCTGAATGCCAGTGTTTAAAGGAGACAGTTGCTTGGAATATACAGCACCTCTTCCACATGTGTTTAACCCAGCCTGAAAGTGTCCCAGCAGCTGCCACACCATGAACCATCCAACTCCCACCCCAGGGAACACAGGAGCCTACACCAGTGACCAAGGGCAAAACGTCAGTAAGGGTTCTGGGAGAAGACAGACAGGGAGGTCAGGTCTTTGTACATAACTGCTCCTGCAGCCCAGTCCCTCTCCCCCAAAATACAGCTTAGTTCCTATTCATGCCTTTGTTCTTCTCTGAAAGCTGCTTAATTGTCGAAAATAACTCCTATCAAAGCTATTCATTTGTCATTTGAAAGAATTCTAAAATATAAGACATGGCAGCAGCCAGCAGGGAAGCTGCAAGCCTTCGCTGCTGGAAATCCACCAACAGCTGTTGTGGGACAGCAGCTCCTTTTCTCCCTCTCTCACTAGAGGGGCTTGTCTCTGGAAACTCGCCTCAGCAGCACCAGCAGAAGAATCCTTCAGCTTCCAGTCTGCTGCCACCACAACAGGCACCAACAGCTGAGCTTCTGCAGATTCTACACCCTGCTACAAACACATCTGCTTCCCCAGCCATCCTGCTCCTACATGTGTTTTCATCTTCCCAACCTCCTTTCCTCTTCAGCCTTTTCTACCCAGACCCCTCTATCACCCACAAGTGAAAGCAGCAAACAAACAAAAAGCTATTCAGCACATCACCAGGCTGAAATGAACTCAACTGCTCTGCAAGAATGCTCCATAATTTTTTCCCAAACTCGTCCATAAAACACAGTCCTTACTGTAACTGGGAAGCAAGTACCATTTGCTGGTTGGTTCTTCAGCACATTAAACTGCCAGAACTGTGATGGAAGTAGTGTAACATCTGGGGCAGAAAATCCACTAGTAAGTAATTCCTAGAGTAGGAATTTCAGATAGTTGGTGAGGACATAACATAGAAAACACTTTATTTATGATTTACAAAATCTGGTTTTCTTTCCAGGTAACATAAGATTGAAAAATAAAATCCTGTCATTTAAAGCCTACAAAAATCTAGAAGCTTAGATTATTTTCAAGCAAGCATTCTCCTTTATGGTATATAATCACACGTGCTTTTACAGCCATTGAAAATAAAACATTCCTTCCGTGACTTGAAACTAGCTCTTTTTCGAGCATACAAGAGACACCATAAATTGGATTAAAGCAAACCTACACAACCGTGGAACCCATATGTCAAACTTACAAAGTTTAAGAAAGTTAGTTCTCTGAGGACTAGAACACCAACACATTATAAAATTTTTCCGTGTGAACCATTTATATGAAAACAAACCGAACAACTTTAAAGCTGATATAAAAAGAAAAACATGGAATCAAGTTCATTTCTGGTGCTATTCCATTCACCTACACCATGGGTCAACTTGTCCCATGATCTGTAGAAATACTGTCACGATTCATCACAGTAAAAAAAACACCAAAAACTTATTTAATTGAAGAATCAAATGCACTAGATGAACTAGGAAACAATTGTGAAAAACATTTCAAAGTATAATTTCCACCAGCATTAAATAAATTCAATCTTCTTAAATGCATTTTGATTTCGTGTTCTCAGAGCAAATTTATTTAGCCAAATTAGTATAAGATGCAAACAAGAATAAGCTATTATAACGCCAATATTACCTTAATCAAGCAGATTAACTCTTGCTAATTATTAAATTACACATCTGGCCTGCTGCACATTCTTAGTTCTCAACAAGTTCTAGTTAGCTATTTGGAAGTGTTCAGGGTGGTAGCTGAATATCCGCTGTGCGTAGGGATCGCTGTCCGCTGCCATTTTTTGTCCCGTGCAGTGGTGGTAGCTCTCGGGATGGAAGTGCTCACAGTGCAGGCTAATCCACTCTCTTTCAGTACTGTACCTTTCTGCTTCAGCAAGTATTCTGGTGAGAGCCATGATGTAACTCAGAGCCATCTGAAGGGTCTCGTACTTGGACAGCTTCTTATCTTGACCCCACTGCGGAACCACCTTTCTCAAGCGATCGAAGGCTGTGTTCAGCCCCTGCATCCGTCGTCTCTCCCGGGCATTGGCAGCCAGCCTTCTCTTTGCAGCGTTCTCCATCCTTTCTGAACTGCACTTCACAACACAGCCTGCTCCACTTCTGCACTGCATGTCTGATTCCACACCTGACTCCAAGTGACTGGATTTACAGGTTTTCATACTTGATGCAGCTTCAGTTTCACACACACAGAGATTACTTTGCAAAAATTAGGTATCTAAAAGTGGTAAGGAAAGCACTCATGTGAACAGCCTGCGTACCTCTTGAATCTGTTTCCCGAGATCAGTAACGGAGTATTTTTCTTAGCTTCTAAAAAAATAAACAGAATAAAATAAAAGGTCTTCTGGTTCTTCCGGAAATGTCTGAAAATTGTTCCTTATTGGTTAAAGAAAGAATGAAGAATTTTTAATGTCTTACGCTTTCATTCTTTTAATTTCTTTAATCTCAAAGAAAGAGAAAACAATGAAATTTCCATTCTCAAAATGCATATTACTGAAGAAAATGGTCCATTTAATCCAACAAGAATCTTAATGGATTAAAGGCACAACAATTCCAAATGGCTATTTCGAATGAGAAGTTCTGATTCAGTTCAGGAGAGTATGTTGAAACAGTGAACGGCTGCGATCGGAAGATGTAACTTCCTAACAGAGCTCTCTTTTTCCTTGGCTCCTGCCGGCCAGCAATGATTGTGTCGTACGGACAAGATGAGGCTTTATAGAAACTGCAAAAGCTAAACAGGTGGTAGCAGGTGGGCGGGCGGCTCTCTGCTTCCATCCCAGCACCTTCCCACCCTGGGAACTACAGGGGGAAAAAAAAAAACAAAACAGTAAAATCCGAACATTACAGCCTTCATCTGTGAGAAGTCTTCCAAAGCCATTCTGTCCGGCCCTAACAACTTGCCATCTGGAGTAGTGTCTGGCTGGCCCCACAAGACTCTGGGCAGTTAAGCAAAAGACCCTTTCAATGGATAATCTGTTGCAACTCAGGGAAAAAAAAAAATCTCTGTGCATTGTAGTATTTGTACATTAAAACGTGAAAATTCTCGCTGAGGATAGAAGAAATAACAGGAGAAATAGCTTAACAATATATAGCCAGGAATACTACTGTTTTGCACATATGGTACCACAATAAGTAAACTCAAATTATTAGAAACCCTCCAACACTCACAGTTTTAATATTGTATAAAGTACACAACATTGCAATCATAGTATCTTGAGAAAAATGGGGATTATGTATTTGCCTGTCAGGAAAGTCAATGTTAAAATAATTTAAATTATTTAATGTTTAATATTTGAACAGTTAAAATGTAGCTATGGATTTATCTAACAATTGCAATAATATTTAGATAGGTTGTGACAGTCATATACCAAAATATATAAGTATACAAATCATCTGAAAACTGCCCTTTTAATACATCATATTAAAGTACGTATGGGTATTTTATGTGAATTAAAAATGTCTTTTAAATAATATCTCTAAACAAGGATAAAAGAGGATGTGGAAAACAGAAATGTTCTTGCTGACAGTAATGATAGAGAAGCCACCATATAAGCACATCCATGCCCCATAATCAAAACATCTCTCTTTTACTGTACTTGTATTAATAAAACCATAGATACATAAACTTACAAGGAAATATCGTATGATCATTTTATGACTTACACAAAAGGAAAAAAACCCCCTGCCACACGATTTATTATCTGTATTGATTTCAAACTTAATTAAATTGTTACCAGCATTCATAAATTAGTAACTTTTTTCATTAGAGATTGAATACTGTATATTTATTCAGTACTATAGCTCAATTGTTTTCACCATGACTCCAAAACTTGGTGTAGTTGTAAACAGCTGATTAATCCCTAGCAAAAGCAATGACAATGAAATGAGGTTGAATAATCCAAAAACAATAGGATGCAATTGAACACTAATGGACTCCAGCACGACAGATGTTGAACGTCGGCTGTTACGCCCAGTTGCTCTGCTCTTAATATTCTGCATCCTAATGATCATGAACAGAGATGATAGTTGGGGTAGGGAGTCTCCATTATTCCATTATCAAAATGTATGCCACTTCTTCAATTTTTAAAGAAGTACAACTGCAATCACATTTCATTAAAAATGTTCAACTTTCCTATCTGTGTGCACTGACCTATTCTCCCAAACATAAAGAACTACCACATGCTAAAACGCCACTTACTGACTGATAATTTCTGATTATCTGTGTGAGAACAGCTTTCTTCAAAAACCCACAGAAACATATGTCTTTCCCAAAAGGATCACCAATTAGAACTTGTGAGATGTATCTTTTTCTGAAGATGATCCATGGGAAGTACTGCGTGTGCAGCAGAAAAGAAAATCCACATCTGATCTTCATGCTATTGCTAGAGCATATTTTAGTGTTACTGCAGGCTTCTATGCCCACGTAAGTTTGTTAGTTAAACCCTTTGCCTCTTACAATGAATCTCAAATGATTTTTAATGTAAAAGAACACCACAGATTAAGGTGTTCTGTAATTTAATAAACATTGTGTGTTCTCATGAAATAGCTATTACTCGATTCAGGTAATTAATCACTCTTCATCTTAAGAGTGCTGCTAACTCCATCCCAGAAATATGAAAAGCTCCCCTTTAAAACGTAATACTGTATTTTTTCACTTGTCAGCAGTTTTCTTTTTTAATATATTTTGCCAGTATGAATTATAATAAAGTCTTCAAATACATTGAAAATCACCATTCTTCAGAAACGTTGTATTTTACTTCACTAATGCACAGTAACATAGTACACGACAGTGCTGTTCATTTCCCTTCCTAATTGATTCACCAACATTATCATGCTTTGACTAAAATACTGCTAAAATCTCAAGAGAGAAGCTGTGATTTATCTCTCCTACTGAACACACTGGAACTTTGGCTTAAATGATTTACTACCAAATCACAGGACAAGAGCCCAGATCTATTTAGACTAATAACAAACCACTAACAGAATTTTATAGCCCATAGGCAAAGCTAAAAAATACTCAGTGGCTGATCAAAATACCTGCTTTTCATCATTTAAAATTTTGTAAAGTTTCTGTTTTATGAAAGACAAATACTAAAAGTAAGTATCAAGGTCTTATCCACATCAATTAATTTCATTCATTTGCACAGTCCCCTTGCATAGCCTTACGATAACGTTACCTGAAACTAAAAATAAACTTGCTTTATTGCTCAGTGAATAATAGAAAGGGTATTAGTTGAAATTCTCAAAGGTTTCCTTCACTTGGTTTGATTTCCTCTATATTTCAGTTTGTCTCAGTGCTTATCTAGTTTTATTGCTTCCTCCCTTTACTTTTAGCAATTTCTCAGAGATACCAACATTGGAAATATTTTTTCAAATTATTGTCAAAACTTTTTAACATGTTTTTAAAAAGCTATTAATATATCCTGATGTGATATTCTGCTGTGGTGCTAAAATTTATCAAAATCCCAACTTATATTAGTTTCATGGGGTTTGTACATCAATAATTTCTCAAAAATGTCCCTTTTACTCTTTCTTTTTGTCATAAGGTAATCTCAAGCCAGAAAAACATTAGAATCACCAGAAAGAAGTTCTGTGTCTACTCAGTTGCTCAAATTTCAATCTTTGAATCTCTAACTATGCAGGTATAAATTTAGTGCTACTCCATGATACTTGCAGCATTATTCTTGAGTCATATTTTAATTCCAAAACAGTATTGTTAATCAAAATAATATGTTTTCCTCAAGAGAGACAGATAAGAATGCTATCGCAGTCATAAACCAGATTATTTTAGCATCTCCAAGTCACCTCTGACATTAGGAAAATAAAGGAGAATTTCAATCCACTTAAAAAATTAGCATGCTTCAGGATTTATGACTACATGCATAAATCCACCCAAAATTGTCTGCTAGGTATTCAAGTTAATAAATCAGATGCAATTATCACAGCACCCACTAAGAGATGAACATCTTTCACCTGTACTACTATGGAAAACACAATCTCATTACTTCTATTGTGGATTGACTGGGGCCAAATACTAAATTTAAAATGAAAGCAATATTTCTGCTGAAAGTCTAATTTCTCCCTACTTCTCTACTTGTATTTAAAATAACATATACAAGCAATATATCAAAACAAGAATCTTACCTCTCCCTTCTAGCCAGAACTATTTCATCCCAGGTAGATCCTTTCCAAAAGCCTCACCAAGGCTCCTCACCACTGTAATTTACCCTGAGCAAAGCAGAAAGTCTGGCATGCTGTATGCTGCTTAATTAAGAGCAGGTGGGTAACTACCAAAATATGACCATCCTTAAGGACCCAATTTCTTGTAACATTTGACTCAGCTCACAAGACAGGCTAGAAATCCATGGTGTGCAGAATCATGTCTTTTCCTGCCTCAGTTATTTACATTGTTTTCCCTGTCACAGCTACAGAGCTATCCGAAAACACAACAATTCACAAGAGAATGTTGTATCCTGAACTGAAGGGACACTTAGACAGTAACTAATACTGCAAGTTGAATAACAATCTACAGCTGCAAGAGGAGTTTGCAGTCATTTCACCTGGGGCTTCCCACCCTCTCATTGGACACCCTTTCCTATAGAGTGCTTAGAGCATTTCCCTTCCCTCTTCAGTCTCTCTGGGGTGAGCTCTTCTTTTAGTAGCTCAGGTAAATCTCCCATCTACGCTTTAGGCTCTATGTGCCATACTACCCTCCAGTTACCACTTCTCAATTACCTATTCTCCATACCAGTCATCCCCTTCTGTTCCACATTATATTTCTCAAGTAGCTTTCCCTCAGGTGAGGCTCAAAAAGCAGAACTTTCCCCAGTGATCTTGCACAGAACACCCTTACGACAGTGTTTGAAAGCATGTTTTTGCAACAGGACTTTGGAAAACTCCTAAAAAACCAAAAAGGACAAAGGATTCCTTTTATCATGGTACTAGAGAAGTATGTTTTGAACTTTCAACTATTCCTCACCCACATTATATATTGAATATGATTACATTATGTACCTCTGTATACACACGCACACATATACACAAGCCAGCTCTTGAAAGAAGTTTCCACTTAGAATTATATTGCAACCCACTGCACCAATAAAGCAGCAAAAAAAGGTCTGACACATTACAAACCTAGTGAAGTTTCTGAGTATTTGGCATCATATATGTTCTCGCGTGCTTAAAAATACAGTTATCTATCAAGGCCAACTCCACCTGCCCATGTTCAGCAATTTGCAAAGGCTGTCCTGATGTTTTTCACAAAGGGACCTACAGACAGCACACAGCAGGGCACACGCAGTGACCTGGCACAATGTCCACCCATCACTGCTCCACCACAATTGTCCAAGGAAACTTGGCTGCTGGACCACTACAGCTGTGTGAGGTTTGCTCCACAGCTGAACTAACTAGTCAGTTACTGACTCTGTTCACCTTCCAGACATGAATTAACTTGATCAGCACTATCTTCAGTAGCACTGGGCAACACAAATTCAAAAAAATTGGAAGTATTTGTTAAGCATTACACAGGCATTCGGACACAGGCAAGAGCAGAATTAATCTATTTAAGATGTAATTCAGTTCCTTTAACCACCTCTTATTTTCCTATATATCCAATTTCAATGAGACAAGAGTCATCCAAAAAAGACCTTCCATTGATACATAGCTTGAGACTTATTAATAGCTCTATGCATGCTGTGCACCAAGACACAGATGAGGGAAGGAATCTAGTTTACCCTCCTGAATTCAGACAGGAATTACTGCTTTTATGATCTCCAACGTATGTTTTCCTAACCTGTTCTATAAAACCTCTAACAGGGTAACTAGCAGCACAAGTGATAAATTATTATCTTTTAATCTATCAGGTTCCTCAGGATTAGAAAAATTAAGTGGGTGGTTGGGACATATTTCATCAGCCAATTCGAGCATATTTCCTCACAGTACAAAAAAGTATAAACTCAAGACTCTTGGGTTCAGCTCCAGATTCTGGGGAGAGCAGCACTCCAGAGGTTATTTATCTTTTGGTCCTGACTTCCCTCTCTTGTGGCCCCTACCCTTTCCCTAACTTATTCATCATCCTGCCCATTCCTCACACGTGTGCGCCACAGTCACCTCTGTAAAATACAAGGGCATTTTGAGGTCACAGGGAGGTGAACTCCCATGCTTCACCCTCTGTGCCCACTGCCCTTCAAATACAAGGGGTTGGTCCCTTTAACCTCAAACCCGAGATGATTGTTCCAAATGGATTCTGCAGAGATGGCAACAGCCAAAGCCCAACAGTTTATGAACCAGAATATGTGAACTAGGATGCATGCACTTCTTTTGAACAGTTTATAAATGTAAATAAATTTAATGAGATACTTGACAAAGAAGCAACACCAGTGCTACACATGAAACAAACCCAAAAATCCTAAGCTTGCTGCAAACAATGAATTAACTAAAACCTCTTAATAGAAAATCAGGTCAGTGTTCTTCCTTAATCAACTGAAACGGTAAGATAATCTCAAGCAAAGGGTGTGATTTGTTACACTTTACCTGCTGAAAGGTCAGCCTTTTGCTGGATCAGGTGGTATTCTGGTTTTCCTGTCCCTAGGAGTTGTTCCTCCCAAACACCAGCAAGGGAGGCAATACCACAGTCACAGGGTGAGGCAGTTACCCACACTAACTTTGTGAAAAAACATTCTCTCTTACATGGTAGTAAGTAACTCTTAAATTACGTACTTGCTATGACATCTAAAGCACAAGAAACACATTCACATTATTGCACTCGCTGTTACAACCCCCTCATAGTAGTTGCTCTACATTGAAAAATAATACCAAGACCATTCACAAGCTAGCCTTTAAACTTTTTTTTTTCTTTGGAATTCAGAACAAAGCCTACAAAAATTACTAAAAATAGAAACTGAACTGGTAACTATGCTGAGAAACACTAAGGAAATTCATCATGGAACAAATTACTTCCCTAAAAGGCTGTCCCCAGCCAGCTGTTGAAGATCATCAAACATCAATGTGTGAAAACACAACCTCTTTTTATTTTCTGATAAACTTTTTCTCTTAGTATCTGGGGATTGTCTTCCTGATACACAGAACTAAGTCTGTTCATACAGTATATACAGACTCTTAGTATTGGCAATGAACTGATTTTACCCTAACCTAGGGAAGAGACAGCTGTTACAGGAGTGGAGCTTTTTGTTTACTCTTGAGGGGGCAAAGAGGCGTAGAGAAAGGGAGATATAAAAGGTATGTCATGGTATCAAAGGAAAGGAGTGTAAGAATGTGCTTCCACTGTTTCCCAGATACGTCATAAGAAATAATCTTATTTACTATCAAGCAAACAAAAAAAGCCTTGCACGTGCAGATTTTGGTCTAACAAGTAGCTTGGTGTACTTCAAAAGTAGAAAAAAAAAATTGCAGCATGTTACCTATTACATTAAAACTTTTCTGCATAGTTTTTAACTGTGAAAAAAATGCACTCCCTGAGTAAAAGCACCATCTCTCCCCAGACACAAACAGCTAGTCCATCTCACTGCTAGTGAGGTTTATTCCTCATATGGCAACCGTCCATGGGACAGGACCAGTAACAGCCTCTCTGAACATTCAGCTTTCTATTCCTTCCACCAAGAACATTGACTTTCTCCATTCTTTCCTACAGTGAAAAGTCACTGTCTGTAGTCTATTCTCTATCAAGAGGCATAAAGACCCTCAGATTGAAGCTGACATCTTACCTGCACCTGTAGCCACAGAAAACCAAGGATACATAAAAATGAGTGCTGCATCCACTTATGGGATGCTATGGCTTGTGTAAAGTTTCCATACCAAAAGGACTTTGCAACCTGTAACCTCCTTCACTCAAAGTACAGAAATAATTAATGTGCAGGAAGATACAAGGTCGTTTAAGGATGGAAATTAGTGTTGAGATTGTTGAAAATAGAAATACTTCTTATCAAGTAGACAAAACCCAAAAGCCATAGAGGTTGGTCCTCATTTTGAAAAGCAGAAATGTACACAAGAAAGAAGCTCTCTGTGGGATAAAACATAGTGCCATGAGCCTCTAAAGACTGAGTATATTTAATATTCAGCCCTAAGTATTCTCATTGAATTGAATGGCAGTCTGCTTACAATAGAATTTCAGAGTAAAGAGCACCTAGCATTTCAGAGTAAAGAGAAAAAGCAATGAAAGGCAATGGGGAAAAAACAAGGGCCACAGCATCAGATGGAAGCAGAGATACAGGCAGGAACAGAAAGTGCAAATAAACAAGGGAAGGTTTCAAGTGGACTGAGCTACAACAGTTCACAGCGACTGGAACACACCGTCCATAAGATTAGGAACTGTCTTTTGTTTTATTTCTTCTCAAGACCTCTGACTCATTGTTGCAACATGAAAAAGCAAATGAATTTCACTTTGAAAATTAATTACAGTTATACAGCTGGTTCCTAACCAATTAGGAAGAAGATTCTCAAAACTCCTCATCCCCCAAAAACACAATAAATGCTACAGTTAATGTTGCTTTCCCCAAACAAAACTGTGTATAGATTGTGCCACAGTTTATTGACTGAAACAAAAATACATGAAGCAACAGTGGAGAGAATGATGCTAAAGGACGTTGTAAGCTTTTTAAAAAATAATTTTTCATTTCAGGAGGAGTTATTTTCTTGTGTAAACAGGCATAAAATTACTACCCAGTGCCCTGCTTCTCATTGATTTCCACTTGGCACAGTTTGCCAGATGCTGTTTGGTCTAAGTGTTGCCTTGACCTCCACTGGTGACGCTGGCCCCTTTTTGCTTTGTGCTGCAGTATTTTCCCAGCAGGGAGGTCCCACCCCTCTAATAGTTCAGTTGCAACTTTTGCTAAAGGCTTAGAGGTTACGCATATGTTGTAGTGGAGGGGCCAGCCTGGCTGGAATTAACTCAGGAGTGGCGTCCAGCTTTGTGGCTGGAGCTGGCCCAGAGGAGATTATAAATGCCCCAAAACTAATTAAATATTTTGTCTCCTGCTGGTAAACAAAAGCGAATGACGGCAAAAACACGAAATGCCTGATTTAACCAGGATCTGTAAGTAGCTTGACAACAGCAATCCTGAAGTCAGTGATGCATGATTTAAAAGCCCCTAATGGGTCAAAGCTGTTACACAAATGAGACTTTTGTCGATTATCCTTCACTTTATATATTTGCAAAACTGTTACATAAATGTACTTCCTATCAGTTTTCAGAGCATTTCACAACAGCATTTCTGGAGTAAGAGCCATGCAGTCCAGATATGTATTTGGAAGCATGCTTACCTTTCACTTTTGCACTGAAGAAATACAGAATGTAAATATAACCACCAAGGAAATAGGTACAAATAAGAAGTGACAGCATTTTCAGTAGCATTTTCAAGGATCTGAATTGTCAAGTGTTGCTTCATAAAAATGAGATAGAAGAATTCTCTCATTTAATAACATATCTAGTAAAATTTTTTAAACACTGTCAGCTAAGTGTCTTTTTCTAGCCACTTCTATTTAAATAAGTATATATAGAATACATATAGATATATATAATCAGTTAAATTATTTAAATGCAGAATAATAGATTAGTCAGATAAATTATTTAAATAATGGATCAAATGCTTTTGCTATATATAATTCAGATGTAATGTATTCAGTTGCGTAAATTAAAAATCCACTCTCATGGCATTTTAAATATTGTATGTCCATAAGGGCATACTATATTTTAAAATACACTACTGCAGACTCAATTTCTTTTCTTTTAGAAATGTGTAATAGTTGTCATGTAAATATTCCATGAAAATGTTTTACAAGGCTAAGTGAAGAAATGTCTTACAAAAATCCCATTATGAAAGAAAATGAGAATTCTAATTTGATGTTCTGCATACTGATTTCCCATATATGCTTAACTTCACGTGTTTATGTAATCCTACTGCAGCTAATGGGACTAATCCAGTATCCAAAAGCAAAAAGAGCTGGAAGGTTTGGTTGTCCAGGACCTCAGTGCATAATACTGTGAACTAGAAAGTGACTTGTTAAAGAAAGCAGAGCATTCACCTCTTCTGAGAGGGCACGAGTTCAATCTTTATATTTTCCATAAGCCCATTTTTTAATTGCTTTTTTAAAAAACCTTTACAGTAAGGGTATCTGTATTTGCTGAAACTTGAAACTTACTGAAAAATGGCAAGGATCAAATATATGGGTAAAAGAAAAGCAAACCTTAAACCCAGTTGATAGATACATATATATAAATATAAAATATTCAAAATATATGTAGAGATATCACTTTCATTTTATAGTACTTTACCATTAGATTTTTACTTTATCATTGAACCATTATGTAAATTAAGTAATCCCGACTCAGTTTAAGTAAAAGTTTCTACTAAGGGCTGATGTTGCAATTAATGCTTTCCAAATGAACTGGGAGCTCTTGTGGCTCTCTAGGCCTGCACCCTGCCCAGGCAGCTGAGCGTCCCCGCACACACGCATATTCCACATCTGCTCTTTTGTCTGGATGGACAGCAGGACGCCACGGAGGTTTCCCCATCAAAAGAAAGGCAATTCTAAAAGATTAAGATGTTCTAGTTAGGCACATGGTAACATTTGATGTTTCGGATTTTCAGATCTCCCAAGTGTCACATTTCCAGCCTCTCACGAATTGGATGTGACGGGTGTGTTCTAAAAGCTACCAGTAAAGCCAGTGGTGAATAAAGAAGCACTTAATGTCATGACTGCTAATAGATAATGCTGGGTTCAGAATGCACAAAGGACAACGTTTCCCATTAGGTACATGAGAATAAAAAGTGGTAAGCCTTGACTAGAAGAGCAAAAATCTCACTTCACCCCAAGTGTATAGCAAAAGGATTGAACATTTGATGTCAAAAAGCTTGCTGTTTGTTTTTTTCTCCCATGAAGCTAATTGTTTCTTTTAATTCCTTATTATTTCAAGATTTCATGAATCTTGAATGTCAGCATTCTATCAGATTTTAGTCAAGTTTTCTTTTGAATTATACAAACTTGAGGATGGGAAAGTTTTCTCAGACTTAGTTATTATCACATGAAAATTTCAAATTAAGAACTTTAATTATTTTTTACAGAAATATAATCAGCCACATCTGTTAAACCAATTTCCTTGTTCCCATACAAAATAAATGACACAATCATCCTTATTTAATTGCATACATCATGGTTTATGTCACCAACTACTCATGTACTTTAATTCCTAATGCAAAAAATGTAGGCAGGCAGTTTATTTCTGTGCAGTTTGCCTTATTCACATATAACAGAGAAGCAAACAGCTATTTTTTCCTCTTACAATTAAAAAAAAAAAAGTCTGAGCACATTAATAGTTACATTTGTGTAATTCAGACTCACTGAAAAATGTGCCTTGAATAAAGGTGGTACCAGTTTAAAGAATTAGGGATGCTTTAAAAGTCAAACACAGAAAACTTTTGAGGAATATGGGTGACAAGAAACCAATATGTATGACTGGACAGGGAACAAAATTTGTCTCTACTTTGTCTATTAGCAAGGTTGTTTTTTAGAAAAGGTGTTAATGTTTTCTCCCTCAAAGCAAAAGTTCTCTACATTGCACAAGGCCTTTGCACAGGTACAATTGGAAGAAACGTATATGAAATTTTCTCCTGGTTAAGAAAAGACTGGCATAATCAGTCTCAGGTCCCAGCACAAGAGTAAGATGCCTGAGAACAGCTGAGGAGGGAAAACAAGCACACACAACTTATGATATCTCCTACTTTTCCTTGGCTGGCAGGAAAGGCTCACAGAAGTGATGAATTCATATTTTACTGTTTTAAGGATCAAGATTCCACTTTCTTTTCATCCATCTCAAAATTCTAGGGCATAGCACAACTTAATCCACACTCCCAATCAGCAGGGAATGTACCAAAGATTGCACCTCCTGAAGTACAGTTCCCTTCAGAGCTCTTCCTGGAACTGACTGTACTACAGTCAGTGCTACTGCTTGATAAGACAATCCAATCCTTTGTTAAGAACTTCCAAAATGAAACAGAAATACCAATTAATTTGTATTCTGTCTGGAACTAATTTAATTCAAAGGTGTCTTCTAGTACCTTGGGATATGGTGTGTTCTGCTTTGGAGAGAATCAATCAGTGAGAGATTGATGAAGGGGTGGTGAGGTCAGGTTTGCAAATACAGAACCATCTGCAAAGTCTCCTGGGTTGGTACCTGCAGCATAGTAATTTACAGGAGCAGGTGTTTCCTTTTAATCTACATTTTTTTTCTGCTGAAATTGTAACTTTATTGAGAAAGTGCCTGCAGTTTGTTATTAAGAGGGTACTTTGTTCATTTTTGCTATTAACTATCTGCTGAAAGGTTTCTGAAAGTTTTAATGCTGAGAATCCTTAAAAATACAGGTAAGAAAAGAGGCCGTGAGATTAAATATGGAAGTCAATCAGACACATCTTCAGAAAGCTGCTACACATAAACATAATAAAGTCCAAAAGTCTGTTTTTAAAACAGGATTATATTGTTCAGAAATGAGCCATTTCTTCCTAAATATGGGTTACTGAAATTAACATAGTCATTAAGATTAAAATTTATTTCTGTTTACAGCCATAAACAATTACTGAGAAAGGAAGCTTTCTGAAACAGAAGAAAAATTCAAGAATTCCAGCTGGAATTTCCCACCTGAGCTGAGCTTGGTGTGATGGGCACTCAGGTCAGTTCCCTTTGATTTGGATCCAAAGCACAGCAAAAGGTCAGTAGAGAACATATTTGAATTCCAACTCGGGTTCCTGGCTATGCTACACCTCATACTCTGCTTCAGCTCTACTCTAATCGACATAATCTCTTCTCTGGCCTCACATCTCTCGACCCCACTCCCAGATCATACAAACTCTCTGTGCATCATGAGCTTCAACGGGTGGCAAACCTGGAGACTGTGCCCTTAAGGGTTTTCACTGCGCTCACGTTCCACAGTCTCCACACAGGCATCCACACCAGGAGCTCGTCACAAACCTGCTTCATCTTACAACTTCTGCCTCTTCACAATTCTAGGAATGTTCTTGAGAATTCTCCTTGGGTTTGCCTAATGCGTTTTACCTTCCCTGTAATTCTTAACAGGACAAAAATGACATGCGGGAAAGTAGTTTTGTAGTTTGGGTGTATCACCAAAAAAGTCACAGAACACTGCAAAATGAAGAAAACTTGGGTTTACATGATTCACAATATTAATTGCAGCGGAATATCCTTCTTTGCCAATCACTGAGGCAAAACCCAAGTCAAAGTGCAACTCTCACTAAAGAAACCAATAGCTAGAAATGTTTATTTTTTCATATTGTGCTTTAGACATTAAATCTAAAAATCTTTGTCTAAAAACCCACTTCTAGAAAAAAACCCCATGCACAATATTGACTATCTGGTCATATACTGGGTTTTGTTCCTTCACTTTCCTATTCTTCGGAAATTTTTAATTATGGTTTGTAGTAAACTTTGGGAAATAAAAGGACAGTGACTCAGCAAATGAGTAAAACCCCTTGTTCTGTGTTTTTGTTTAAGTCCTGTAATTAATCTGAAGACAGATTTATTCCTCTGGGGGGAAAAAAAATAGATGTGAGAATCAAATCTGCTTAACTGGCAGATTTTTCAGTTTTTAATTGAACTAATTTAATTTTTACCTGACCAAGCATCACCCTTAATTTTAATTTAGGGTTGGTTTTTTGTTTTACTTCTGGGAAGGTCCCCTCTGTTCCCGGCGTGTTTCCCTGTCACTCTGATGAATACTGAGACAAAGAAATCTTTCCTTTCCCAGAAAGAACTGCCTCATCTGTTGCTAATTTCCCTGCCCACCCCTTATGGAACACACGGCTCCTTTCTGTGACCTCTTGCTGTGTGTACGTTCATGAAATCTTTAAAATCCCCTTCTTGCAAAATTATCCAAATTTAATAACAACTTTCAATGTATGTTTTCTGTCTATTCTCATCTAAATAACACAAAAGAAATGCAACACATTTTCATGAATGCTTTAAGCATATCTGTTAAATGGCTTATTGAATAAAAAAATTGCTTCCCATTTTCTTTTTGTCCCTTTTAGCTTTACATTCATTTCCATAGCAATAAACCAGTATGGTTTCTGTTGCTCAATAATTTTTCTTGTGTTGCCTCCTTCCTCATGGCTTTCCTCCTTGCCCCTACATGAGCTGTGCCTCTGCAGAGGCACATGCCAAAGAAGCAAAATAAGCAAATGTGCATTTAGATTTTCATGACTGGGCTGTTGGATCTAGCCATGGATTTACTCCAGCCTTACAGTGGCCTGTAACTTCTGTTCTGTTGGACACACAATAGGTAACAATCAAGCACACAGGAATTTTTGGAATTGTATTTCCCTTCATATAATTTGCTCTTGGTTCAACACATCTCTATGCCACCAGTCTTAATTAAGAGAGCAGCACAAAACAATTGTGCAAATCCTCTGCACCAGAAACACTAAACAAATCCTTTCCATAGAGACATAGAACAAGGCCACAAAAATTCTAAATAATCTTACTTGAAGTTTGCACAATCTATTTTTGCACTGGAAAAATTAGATAGAATTTGTCACAGCAATTAATTTTCTTTACTGTTGACCGAAAATATGCAATATATTAAAATAAATCTTAGCAAATAATTAAGATCACCAGGTCAACTACACAATATTTCATGAGAATAAAGTTGCTACTCAGAAAATAAGTGCTCTTTTTCTTGCCATTCTCAGCAGCCTTGCTTGTTTTGCATATGGTTGCATGTTTAATTAGCAATCCTCCTGTAAGTGTCTGCAATTAGACAATGATGATTAATAAAATAACTCCTTTAAAGCTCCATTTAGGCAGCAGAACTGCACAATCAGGTATAATTAATTCATCATTAATAAATCATAGCTGATTAACTAATATGTTGATTACAAACACATTACTGCATAGCTTCCCACCTGAGCTCTGGTGATTTTTCTATCCTGAAAAGAAATAGAGACAAAGTAGTAGTAAATTATTTTTTAAAATGCTTTAAGCAGCAAAGATACTGGTTTGGTCAGGAAATTTAGATTAAAAGTATCTTTAAAATTTCTGGGCCTTGTTCATTATGAGTACTCTCGAGTAAAAAAAAAAATAATTGGACTGTCTATTTGTTAAATGTGCATGGGTGAACAATAATTGGTTCTTTAGTTCATTTATATTCTTAAGGAAGGCTTTTTTTCCCAAAGCATCTCAGATTATGGGCCAGATTCAGTCTTTGCCTAAGGCAGCAGGAAGAATTAAATGCAGCAGCACAAGCTTGCAGCACTGCTGCTCCAGAAGGTCCAGGTCCAGGTCAGGGACCTGCCAGAAGGGGAACAATCGGAGCCTGAGGACGCCAAGGCAGCTGCTGAAGCTGCCATTGCAGCGGGGCTGCTGCGCTGCCTCCACAGCCCCGTTTTGCATCTCATCACAAGTCCCACGTTCACAAATCATATTTCAGCTCCATGACCTCCAACAAGACTGAAGACAGGAGAAGAATGTGCAGTTCCATTTGGAGACTCCTTTTGCTTGCCACCTAGCCCCTGAGCTGAGTAGAGCATTTAAATCACAACTTTGGTATGTTCTGTGTAGCTGCAGGAGACAGAACTTTTTATTTAAATGAACCCTAAGTTCTGACACTGTTACTGGTCTCCAGCTACTGAGACTTAAGTAAGATGTAATTAACAAGTTCTGATAAAATTCAAAAGAAATGGAAAAAAGTGAACTTGGAACAACTAAGTTCCTCATGATTTATAAAGGGATGACATTGAGCTGTTCTCATATAAGAATGTCTGAGTTAATTCACCCTGAAATATTGCAAAGAGAAAGAACTAAAGCAAAGCTTAGGACAGAAATGACTTGAAAGGGAAAACAGAGTTTTAGCTGAAGCAACTGTAACAGTTCCATATTCCTAGTAAATCCAGTGAAAGACCACAATGGATTGGTGACAAAATCTGAAGAACTACACTTCATGAAGATTACAGAGGAAACTTTTGGTTCAGGGGAAAATCTTCAGTCTTTGAAAAGTAATTGACATTGCTATAACCAATAAAGTCTCCTTTCAGATTTTAATCAATTTTATGTGCATCACTATGTCAATCTGTTAAATCTTTCTGCTAAACTTTTAATTAAAGTATTGACTAAGCAGAACTGCAATACCATTCATCTTTGCAAAACACTGTTCAGAAAAGAGAACCACAAGGCACATTTCTAAACCATTTATATTCTTTCGTATTTTAATTCAAGTAAATTAATGAACATGACTGTCATTTCAATATATGGCAGAGAAAATATTATTTTTTTTAAAACAAATTCAGATTTCATGGAAAATTATCAATATGGGAAAAGTTTGACTATTTTATCAAACAGATGTTTACAGTTTAATCCAGGATGCAGTAAGGGCCTTTAACATGTAATCTGGAAATAGAAGAATCGTTCAAAAACAGAAAGACAAGATAGATGTCTTCAAACATTTTCTGAGGTCAGTGGTAAGATGAAAGTGAAGAAAACAATACCAAGGATCTTGAAGATCAGAAGTATTTTCAAGCAATTTTTAAAAACGGACAATAAGTAGTCAAAGACTTTTGAGAAGTAGTGATTCACTGCCTAGAACCGAGACAAAACCAGCACGATCAGAGTAACATGAAGGTGTGGGAGATTAGTCTGAGTTCCTTCACAAAGCCAGGTTTCCTTTCAATACAACAGCAGTTTGCCCTGCAATGTCAACTCTTCCATCATTGCGCAGGGAAATCTTCAGCTCTCCTCCACGGCGGGAACATTGAAAAGCTAAATGGAAACAAGAACCCACAGTTAAAAAAACAGCATGTATCACAAATTATTTAAAAATCCATGAAAATTCTGGGAAATGAAGCTTCTGCCTCCAGAAAGCAAGTAGCACCAGGGCGAACAGTGTACCAGGGACACCCTGGATGAATTGTCTTTATGGATGAAGATGCATAAGAGGGTGAATTTCCAGCTAGAACTTGCCTATTGAGTCTGACAAAACTGCCAGTTAATACAAGCAGTGAAGGATTGTTTGCTGTGTTGTAGCAAATCAAGTTTTCTTTGTGTATCTAAGAAGTCTTGAATTCTCCCTTCATGGGATACATTTTTAGAGGGAAGAAGGAAGAACACCAAGAATTATCTCCATGAGAATGAAGAGCCATTTTACCGGTACTGAACATCCAGAGTTGATACGACATTCAAAGAATGTGTCTGCCTAAAGGGTAAATAAGCTCACAAAGGCAGTGGACAAAGTCTACAAAGAAAGATAGAGGCTGCTTCAGTTGTCACAAACTGACACCAAATTATTACACAGGCAGGTACAGATATTGATATATAGAATCCTGAAGACATAATTTAGTACAGCGGAATAAACTTGAAGTAGAAACAGCCTTCTGCTTGTAATTAATTACAGAACTCAGCTTTTGCCTAAACTGTGCAGTCATACACAGGTGAGATGATGTTCACGTAGCACATGGAGTCTGTAACTTGTTTCAGCAGCCTAATTTTAGTTGCACAATGACTTGCTCAGAAAATAGTTCAGATGGCATTTAGAAAAGGTTTGAGTTTCATGTAGTGTTGCTTTTGTAAAAGACAAATGCAAATGGATGAAGAGGCATTAATGTTGTCTCCTTATTTAATGAATTTCCAACTGCTACAGAAGTTGTCCAAAGCTAAAGGACATGTTTTTCCTCTCAAACCCACAATTTATAAATTGCGTAGAGACTGTATTCAGACCGTGAGAGAGCACAGGCTCTCTAACTGATGGCATATATGCTGTGTGCTTTAAAACTATTTCTCAGCCACTGCTGATAAGAAAGCTCTTCTTTGATCAGGATATTAGATTCTCAGACAAAGCAAGCACTCTAAAAGAGTGATATTGATATTGATACTGTCTGTTCTTTTATAGAACCACTGGTTAGTGTTTTTAACTTGTCAGAACATCATCTACAAATGGAGTAATGCTTCAATCAAGTATTTTAGACTCTTAAAGATCCAGGCCATGCTAAAATTGATCAACTGTTATGGCCAGTGTGGAGACACAGCTAAGATCTCCCACTCCCACGTGATTGCAGATTTAAATAAAAGAGATTAATTATTTCAAATCTTCAAAGGTTGTTTGGGTTTGGGTTTCTTGTTCTTTAAATATTCAAACAGTACTGGCTGTTTCATGTCAGGATTACAAAGATTGTTTTGATATTGGTCCACTTTATTTTATTTTAAAAGAAACTTCCAAAGTAGAAGAAAAACAAAAAATATCCCACAAAAGGAACTTTTAGTCAAGCTTATATGAAAGTAATACTTGATCTATTCCTTCTCATACACAACAGCACTGATATTTCACACTATGTCTAAGACTAAACAGACTTGAACGGAACATTTCAATAACTGGAGGATTTCATTTAACAGCAATGCCTCTGGAGGCAATCAGGCATCTCTGAAGTGCACTTACCTTTAAGATCATAAAGTTGTGGCACATCTACTCCATGTCTGTATTTATTAGGAATACCTCATACTATAGGTAGCTTTTATACATATTTTTTATAAAAACAATTATGTGCAATTGTAGAAACAACATGTAACAGGTGAACTCACAGTGCCCTGAACTCCTCTGTGATTAACCTGACACAGGAAAGTTTAAGAGTAACCACAAGGCCTGTGAGATTGAGTACGCTGATACCACAGAATCACACACCCATCAGCTGGTGGCCTTGTACTCACATCATCCTGTTGTTGTGAGGAGCTTCATATCAGCCTAGATGTAGCTAAATGACCATTGCTTACAGAATTTGAGGACTAATGGATTTACTTCATGGTGTCATCATCATGACAAGTGACAATCTTGTAATAATACTTATTTTAAGAAATCACTAGTATTTTGTTTGAATTTCTAAACCCTATAGAGGAATGATGGAAGAAGCACTTGCTCCTTAAGTAAATATCTCCAAGACTTTTTTTTATTCTCAGAAAAAAGGTGGATAAATCTGGTGACTGATGGAGAGAAACACCTCTCCTTTGGCAGAAATGTTACACTTGTGCATAAATCTGATGTTGTCAATCTGTATGTTGAGACCACTTGGAAAAGATGAAAGCTGCAATTACAACTCTGCAGAACGCTTAACTTCATGAGAATTCAAATTAGCAAAAACTTAAATACAGGTGATTTATTGTACCTTAATGAAGGAACTTCTTCTGGCTTTTTTTGGTGTGTTTTGTGTTTTTTGCTTAGTTTCTGCCCCCCAGAAAAACAACCCTCAAACGCTATAAACCTGTTCCCTACCGGAAGGAATCAGAGAAGTCAAAGGCAGTAATAAGAATCAAATTTCCCCACAAATTAATACAGTTGTCTAAAATAAACAGATATAGCAAGATTTCTCTAGCTTAACCTGAGGTTTAAAATTGTCCTGGATAAACCCCTTTTCATCACAATAATTTGGGAAGTCTCGTCTAAATTGTTTGGTTATATGGAATTCCTTATGCATGTTTGTAAGTGTACCTTAGAAATGTGAAAGCTCTGTGAAGGGCCGGACAGTTGTTATACACTGTACTCATTTGCAACTGTGAAAGTCTATATATCTGATATAAGAGATTATAATTTTTATTTATTGCAGAGACTCCTCAAATGCAAAAAAGGCAAAGACTGATATGAAACACTGATTCAACCAGCAGCTTAGATTCAAGGACATGTACCCAGTTTCAAGAAAGATCATAAAGTATTTCACCTTATAAAAGTACTGGAAAATTCTCTTTGTAGTTGATGGGGGTGATTGTTGTTTGACAGTTTGGTCTAATAAAATAGGAAGAGAACCTAATCACAGGAAATTAAGCCTGATGCTTCATCAGAGCTGCAGCTGACCTCCTTCTAGAGGTCATGATAGCCAGAGAGATCTGACAATAGATTTAATGTTCCTCATTTTTATATTATTTTATATGTAATCTGTTTAGGAGCTAACAGATCCTTCATTTTATGGAAGAAATTCTTCCTTTATTCTTGCAATAAAAAGTATCGGATATTACAGAAGCTACCACACAGGCTTCTTAAGAGTCAAAACATGTTCTTATTTATTAATATTTGGTGATACAGAATCTCCTTGAACGCCTGCTATCTTTTCCAAATAATCTCATTAGTAATAGAATGTGCCCAGCATATTCTATTCTAACCCTCAGTCAGTCACATGCAAGGAAAAGTTACTTCTTGTAAACATAAATCAAAACCACGTGTTGATCAGACATCAAATGAACTTGTTCTACTTAAAACTGTTTTGTATGATTTCTACCACAGAAGAAGTTTAAGGACATATATGCATGGAATATGAAAAAAAAGAAAAAAGCAACCCAAAGCTGTCTTGTGGACAGATAGGACTTTTTTTGTCCTAAACAGATTAGAGAAGCTGATTACAGCATCAATTGCCTTTGCTGCTTGAGATATTTTCTCCAAAAGGGGAAATGGGACAGTACATACAAAATACATGAAAATGCGAAACAGGTGGAAAGTGTCAATTATAAGTACAGACAGAATTCCAGTTTGTTTGAGTACTTAAAGAAGCAGAGTCTATAGATGGCACGGAAGACTTCAAATTCTACATAACATCCAAAAACGTCACAATCTTCTGAGAAACAGCCAGTCCATAAGGATGCATTACCCAAGGCAGTTTCTTCTCTTCAGAAAATATGTTGAGATTTTTTTTTATCCCTCAACATTATTTAAACTATCACAGATACTGGGTGGTGTATATGCCAATACAAGATCTTTGGGACAGAAAGTTCAACCTTTCCTTCAGTCCATGATAGAGAAGGTCTTAGTCATTGTGGGTCCTTTCAAGACTTACCCTCCTCAAGAAAATCTAATTTGAGATTCATTTGACCAAATATAGGAAGGCTTATATTCAAGGTAGCTGTTTGTTTGGAAAAGTGTTTATTTTTATGGACAAAGAACCTTATTAGATCAAGTATCCAACCTCTGTTCTAAACTAAATGTGACCAAAGGCTTGAGTACAGAATGGCCCCCTACCCCTCCCAGGGAACCAGGTAGGGGAGGAGGGTATTTTTGTGTTGCTTCTCTTGTTCTTCTGTTCTCTGGCAAAGCACTAGAACATGAGAAGCAAGGAGTCACCCAATACCTCTGTATCTAGCATTGTCATGTATTAACAGCTTCTCTTGTTTTTTTTCCACCAGGTTCTTAAGTTTCTTGCTTAACAACAAAGATGTCATGTAACAAGCATATCTCATTGATTGAAAAAATACCAATCAATCTTTTCTTTAAGAGCTCAGCCATCTCAGATTCCTTTAGTACTTAGTCATTTAAAAGTAAGATTGCAAGTAAAATCACAAATAAATAAAAACTGCCAATGCCCCCATACTGTGTCTTTGTTCTTACATATTTAAGGTTAGTCACGTTCTTTCAGTTCCTGTAACCCACGTGACTATTATTTCTTATCTCTTTCCTTGCTACTACATAAAAGTTCATAATCCTGAGCAAAACTATCTTCATATCTAAATACGTAGATTAAAAATATGTATTAAAAATACATTATCTCTTCTTATCTAGCTCTAACAACACTAGCTATTCTAAACCCTACGTTTCCTAACTAAATCACTGGAAGGATTAATCTGGAGCAGTTCTTAAGAAAATTCCAAAATCGGGCAGAAATTATAGGAGTTGTTTTGGCCTCAACATACATGAGGGGAAAGGAAAACACTGCTCAAATTGTACTCTAAAGAAAATACTGAAATGTGTTTCCAATACTAAATGTAAACCATAAAGACCAAGCAGTATAGTAAAATTCAATCAAAACACATAAACAACATCACCTGAGGTTCACCAAGCTTCAGTTATGATAAAAGGTCATAAGAACTGAAATCCAAAAGCTGACATCAAAAACTAACTGCAGAGAGTTCTGATCCAGAAACCAACACTTCAAAATCCCTGTGGGCATGATGTGTCACAGGGGTGGGTAGGAAAAAAAGCAATTTCTCAAAGATTTTCTCACATAGAATATTACATAATGTTCTATTCATCTTGAGGAAATGGATAGAGAGCTATTGCTACAGTTTAGATTGCAGTAATAATACAAGCTTTTCTTTTCTAGTGAGTAGATTTACATAAATGGAATAAAACATTGTATCTTACCAAGCATTTCTTTCTTCCCCAGCTGCTCTGACCAGTAGCTGCTTAAAACAGCATGGGCAGATCCTTAAAAGAAATTGGAAAACAAAGTATAGAATTACATTATAATCACTTTATAGAGTAAGCACAGTCGAAATGTAAATATCATAAATCAAGTGCCATATGTGTTTAGGAAAAAAAAAACCTAAGAGTTTGCACAGCAGACAGAACTTAAGGCTTTATAATTTCAATTATTTACAGTACACCAGTATTAGTCCCACATTCTCTGGCTTCAATGGAAATTTTGCTTAGGTAAGGGCTTCATCATTAGCCACAACTGGTAAGAATAACAAACAGCACCAATTACGATACTTGAACCAAAGTACTCATTTCTCTACCAAAAGTGAAGTTTCCTAATAACAGAATCTCCAAATCTATATTCACAATATTAGTTATCTAAACATGATGTTATTCAATGAAATATGAACAGCTCCCCATCACCTTACTGAATAAGCTTTTGGATATCTTTTAGGAGCAGATGGATAGAAGTCACGATGTAAAACAAAACTATTTCTTCTCCTAACAGTTTTCATAACAAAACCTCAAGAGTTTTTTCAGTATTGAATGCTGTTAAGTGTCAGGACATAACTCAAGGAGATCTTCAAAGTCTCACCACAACTTCTGAAAACTAACAGAACAATTTCTTTTATCCTGACCTAAAAACTTAGGATGACTTCTCAGATTCATACCTAGAAATGCTGCTGGTCTTGCAGCTAGGGACAAAGCCGCTACTGAAAACCCTACACTGATGTAACTAAAATTATCAGGGCTTAAGGACACCAGGTCATGTGACATCAGTATGAAATCTTCAAAAAAGAAACAGAATACAAAGTTGCAACACTGTTAAAAGTAAACTTCGGCAAGAAAACAAAAAGACTTCTTTCTATAAAGGAAAGGACACTTCAAGATGGAAGACAAGTAACAGTGAGCTACAAGAAGCCTGGAAAAATCTCAGAGATTTAGGAAACTTCTAGCTTTTCCTACATATCAATACTAGTCATCCCAGAAACTCTGTCCCCAGCTTTATCAAGAAAGCAGGACTTTAAGAAATAACTGATATACATGGCTTGTAGCTCTTTGCAAGCTTTTCTTTCTGCTAGGACTGCTAAATAACCAGCACTATTCCAAAAAAATGAAGCTTTCTCTTTATTGAGCAAAATATTTAATGAGCATTTTTGACCAAGTTCTCAGCTGACTAATAACTACCCTTTGACTAAATGGTACCTAAGCAAGTAACATCATTCTACAGCAACCATCATCACACCTACTGAGTGCAACACCGAAAGAACAAATAGATAACTCGTCTTGCTGCCCCTAAGTATCCAACTAGCTGAGTTCTTAGTATTCATAGGCCTGAGAATACTGACATTAAATGTCATGAAACTAGAGACCTCAGCTGGAATGCAAAGAAAAAACAAACAAAACAAACAAAAACCCAAACCACTACAAAAAAACCAACAGAAGTGGATATACATTTCTACCGCAATACCCATCCAATACTGAGCTAGTCTTGCATTTTTCTCTAATTGGAATATTTCAGTGAAAAGATCTGGAAAAGACACAAGAATATTTGGCCTCATGACAGCAAGAAGCTGGTTTGATTTTTTCCTGAATGAGTTGGCCTCAGTCAGGAAAGTTTTTAGTTTAATGAGCACACTCCTGCTAACCACATAAAACTGTAATTTATAAGAGAGACTCCAAAGTACAAAAACAGATTAATGAAGTTTAATAAGAACCTTTTAATTGAACTGAAACAAAAGTAAGAGTAGCTTATCATACGAACCACACACAGGGTCTTCCAGAACTCCATACCAAGGTGCAAAATATCTGGAGTAAAAATCGTAACCTTTTCCACTGGAATTTCCCTTAAGGGTGAGTATGAGGCCTTTCACCTTTCCTGTTTTTTCAGCTGACAAAAAGCCTTGCGCTCCCACTTTCAGTTCTTCCAACACAGACCTTGAATATAATTATAAAATTTTAATAGCCCATATTCTTCATTTTACAGAAATGTAAGCCTTGAAAAACTATAGAATCATCTTCCCTACAATTCAAAACCAGCCCTAAAATATTAGAGGAGACAAGATTCCTAGCATTGTTCTCCCAAGGTTATTTGACAGAAAATCACCCCTATCCAGTCTTTAGCCATTAGTTAGGCCAAACTTCAAGTTTGTAATAACAGTAATTTGGCCTGATTCAAGTTGTGTTTCGGCAATATATATCTAAGTCATACTTGAATGAACAACGAAATTCAGCTCTCTGAGATTAACAAATGCTTTGCAATAATTTGAATTAGAATTTCCTCTATAAAGCTACTTATGATGCTGTTAAGCATGTGTAAGCAGATTACAGTCCAATGGAAGTAAGAATCCCTGGCATTCTGTCAATGTGCCCTGAATCGAAGCAGGACTCCTAACTTTCTGCTAGGTTAATGGATCATTTTTAGACTTAGATGGATGGGAAAAATACACCATCATTGAAACCGTTTCCTACACCTCCACCTCTTGAAGACAGATTTCAGAATTACCTTATTCAGCTTTGCAGGTTCAATAAGCTCACATTAGAAGATAAAATAACCATTTAACACAGAAATTTAAATCAAACGTTTTTAATCTCTACCCGATTTAAAACTAGATAAAAGATCCTAGTATGTAAGGAAGAGAGATTAAACAATCCAATTTCATTTCTGCACTCTTGATTTAAAAACCAAAAAAGTATAAGGCACCTTTCATAAGTATCACTGAGGCGGACTAATAGATTCTTTGTGCCAGGACAATAACGGAGATCTTGAACAACCAAGTCACCAATGGCTGCCTGGTGGAAAATGTGAAGCAGACAGAGAAAAACGTCATCACTTGAATACGAAATACTTCCTCAACATTTTTGTAGAACACATTCCTTGTTAGAACAAGGCTTCTACAAGGTCTTCCAGGCAACCCTCAAGTACATGCAAGCAAGAAAAGCAAATGCACTAAGTGCATGAATGGATATTGGGTGGGTGTTAAGAGCTCCACATATGTCAACCTGGAAAGAAATCCAGGACCTAGAAGAAGGCAAGGACACTAGACTGCCCTCACATACACACAAAAGGCTGAAAGTGCTACTGAAATAAATACTGATACTTCAGTCAAGGACAGTGAGAGACACAGGGTCAGCTCAGCATTTTGGAGAATTACATTTCCTGACCTATTGAGATATTACTCAGACCTCTGAAGTTTGGTGTTTCAAATTCAGGAGTACACCAAGCAGTGCCTTGTTGCCACTTTTTAGCCATTTTAATACATAAAAATAAGCAGAGCTACTATAGTGTTTTTTCTAACATAACAGAGAGATTCTTTTTCTTTACCTTTATTAATTCTCCAACTTCCTGAAGTTCCTGAAGAAAAAAAAAACCCCACACTGTAAAAAACAGAATATATATGTATGTATCTATGCAACTATAGACAGACACATGTATTTACATACACATACAAACTTCAACACATACTTTCCTTGAAAGCCTATCATGAATAAAATTTTGACTAACCTGGGGGTAGGCTGTATAAAGTGGCAAGTCCAGGACAATATGATCTTTCACTTGTCTGGCTTTTAATTCCCCACTCAGTGTCACAAATGTGATAACTGAATTTGTATTTTCTAGAGAGAGAACATTACAACATTATCAAACATAAGAATCTGAATCTAAATTATTATAGCTTCAGGAGTAGCTCAGTATATTTAGAAAAAGTTAGTTATGCAGCTCAAATATATCTATAGTAAATCTGTACTCCAGGCAAAATTCCCAACTCGATAAATAATCTGCTGAGGCTAATGAACACAGCAATCGTCAGGGAATCTTTCCTGCATGTGCCTAGAAGGAATGGGAATTTCCTTTTAACAGAAAGAGCAATATTCCCTATTCATTAAATCCTACTGTACCTCTCCTAGATGATATTTGCATATTTAGCACTTTTCTTAAACAACAGTAATAGTAGGGCATTAGAATCTAAGGGCAGGCATCAGACTAGAGCCTTATAATTACATGGCAGTCATAAAAGACAATATGCAGGGTATCTCCATATGTGTTCTATAAGTGCATTATATACTATATATGTTATATATATATTATATATGTGTATTATATGTATATAAGAATATTTAATTGCCTTTGTTGGAGAAAACAGAGACCTTAATTAGAAGCAAATTTTCCAAAAAGTTATGCAGAGTTTGTAAACATACTTTGTATGTGAAATAACACAGCAGCTGATGCAAGTGTAGCATGACCACAGAGAGGAACTTCATTGGCTGGGGTGAACCATCTGAGCCCAAAGCAGGAACCTTGAAAATAAATGCGTTAAAAAGTGAAAGAAATCTATCTCTTTTTACCTCAACATATATTCAGTGATGATGTTTCAGTTAATCAAAATGCATGTTATAATCAGTTTTGGTCCTAAACACACTTTTAAGTACCCTTTTTGCACTGATTTTTCAGAATATCTCTCACTTTTTAGTCAGGTCAACAACTGGAGTCTACCACTAACAGCAGAGAGCTACTTTGATACACGAGGAGAGGAGCTGCATACAGAAATGCCTGCCAGCCTGGGAACCAGGCACATCCTTGAGATGGGCAGCTGGCACCTCTGAAGTGCTGCTGGGTAGCTGGAAAACAGAGAAATCCGAGGTATCATTGGTGAGCACAAACCCAACAAATTATAACAGCTTAACTTGTAACTTACAACCCAACAAGGTGAAATATAATCTGGAAAAAGAGAAAAACAAACAGAGAAAGCAGGAGTCGGCAACTGCCACTGGTTGTTCTAACAGAAAGAACAGAAAAATAATCTGTGAAAGTAACAACAGGTTTGAGAGAACTGAAAACATCATCATCTACTGGTTGTCTCAGGTGAAAAATAAAGATTAACAGCGTCTATTGCCTTCTTCCAGTGGTGGTGTTCTATGTTCTCTTATGTCTCCACAATATAAAAATTACTTACTTTTTACCCAAAATGCAGCTTCTTTCCCCAAGACTGTAGTATGCTGCATATATTTTTCTTTATCCTAAACCGATCTTATTTAGAAAATAAAGCCTTCACGCCCTCGTATACTATGAAATACTTCCAAGGCATGGTCATGATCTCTATACACCTGCAGGCTGGGTTGCCATTTAGGGGTTAAAGATGCTTTTGTTGATATAATGGAATTGTATTGGAGCTAGCTCAGTTATGAATTATTTTGCTTAAATCACCAGTCCAGTCTGGTAAAAGCCTCTAATGTATACTAACCCTTCATTTCACTAGAAATCGTATTTCTATTTGCTGTTTAAAAAGTTTGGAACCCACACGTACGATACTTGGTTTCCTGTAACTTTTGTACATGCATTTCAAGTGAGTAATTACCATACAAATACAATTAAAAGGCACAAAAAACACCAAATGATTTTTATTTTTTTAATCCAAACAAGTCTTGTCATTTCCTCTGTGAAAAATTGGTGTAGTGAGAGCTCCTGGACACGCTGTATGTTTCTACAGGCGTTTGTGATCAGAACATCTGATTTAATTTTAGTTAAAAAAAAAACAAGCCAATCAACTACATTACATGAGGGACACATTAATTTATGAAAGTACTAAATGTCTTCTCAGTCCAAGCACAGGAGCCCTCACTACACCAATTAATGTTCAAGAAGCAGATGATAAATGACATTCTGATGTTCCTGGTCTCCTTTCACTCCTACCACCCCTCAATACACACAGTCTCAGGTGTAGCTCAGTGATTAAATTCCTTTGAAAAAACTGTGCACCTCTTTGGCAGCTGTGTGGGTCTGATGTCACAAACTAGGCCCAAACAGCACTTTAATGATAGAGAAGCTGATGTTTCATATGCTGTTAGATATGGATGACTTGAAAATAAATGTGTTAAACACATGGGGAAGGTGTTAACAAGAAAAATGACAAGTATTATTACTTCTTGCTTCAAGCAATTAGTCTAACCCTAAAACAAATTCCAATTTATTACCAATTGAAGCAGTTATTACTATCCTTAATATTTTTAATTACAGAGACTGCACAAAATCCTACTCCCTCAACAATCGATCAAACAACAAAGATGATAAACATGACACCTTAACCTGGAATCTAACTCCAGACTAGTAGGGTTCCAGCCCCTTGGCTCATGCCACCACACAACTGCAAAGTGAGCAGATTCAGCAAACTGATTCAGCTGAAAACTAATCCACAAAGTGAGTCTGAATTAACTCTGCATTTGTCTGATGTTTTCGATCTTGCCCAGTGTCTCTCCATTTCCTCTCCCATCATATACACCTGCCCTACCAACAAACACCAGTGAACTCCCTTCAGTTAAACTTATCAAATGAGCAGTCTAATGTGTTGGATTTGGTCCACTTCAGAATTCCCAGCTTTGTTGGAAACCTGTATTTTCCAGTATTGGCTGTACAGATATCCTATGAGATTTTGTGATAAACTCAGATAACTTTACCATTACCCTGGTGATGATTCCCTAAACAGCCAAGCCAGATTCTACTCACTTTGCAGTCCTGTGCACATGGAATGAGCATATTCCATCTCTATCCTTCTGCTTGTATAAGGAATTATCTCAGGATATTATTACTAATATGGAAAATATTAATTGAAAGATCTCCGCATAGCATTTTTAGGAGACTATCTATAAACAACTTGCTTATTTAGTAAAAGGCACCAAAACAAATGGTCTGAATTATGAATAAATGTTTTTATACTGCAAAATAAATTTGAGCACAAATACTTTTGAGAATCCATGTGCAACAGTCTTATTATGATCTTAAGATACATCACAACCCCAAGATTTTGTTTTGCTGTCTTACAAATTAGCACCATTCCTTTTAAATGTACCCATAGTCTTCCTATTCCTTTGTTAGGTATTTTAGAGGGTAAACAGAACCACTAACTTTTGGTAAAATCATCTCCAGGTTTCAGTTTTCTGATGAAAGCTGTTTCTGAAAGGTTCATTTCTGTTGCAATTTTTTGGTGCAAATCTTCATCCAAGTCCTAGTGATGAAATAACAAACCCGATTAAAAGCAGGTCAAAAAATGCAGAATCAAACTTTCTATCAAATAGTCATTTAATTTTCTATTATAATACAACATAGATTCAGTTTTAGTTCAAAATATTTTCTGAATATACAGAGAGTATATTCTGAGAGTATAAAACCTGCGTGAAAAACCTTTAAGCATAAAAATGGGATAACAACTTCAACCATTGTGATACACTGGAATTTCTAATATCTAATTAGAATAAACCAAAATTAGTTTACAAATTCTTGGACTATGTGGCGAATAAAATCACCTAAAAAACTAAACTCAAGTCTTTCCAGGAACACAGATCTCTTAAGTTGTTATTAAAGTCACACAGAGAAGTCATTATTAACATAATCTAAAAAGAACTACAACTTTCTTTTTGTAACTGTGAGAAATCCTTGCCAGCAAGAGGTGTGCAGTGGTGGCAAAGGCCAAGATGGCTGACCAGCCCTTATGGCTGTGCTCTCCACACTACTCTTTAAACAACGAGAACAGTACACTAAGTCAGTAGGAACTGAGAAGAGATAAACCGGGATAAAAAACCAAACCAAACAACAAAAGTGCTGGAGCTCATTAAGTGCCCGTTGATTTAAGCCAGTGAACATTGATCCCAAGATACCCAAGCCCCAGCGACTGTATAACATTCTCCTTGGCCTGTGTTCCACTGCTCTTTCCCCACAATTACGCTGACTGGCCAGGTTTGAGAATCTAAGCTTTAAAATGTTGAAATGAAACAAAGTACTAAAGAGAGCTGGTCAGGTTCAACCTTTGAGAGATCAAAATTTGCCCTTCTAACTTTTAATTATTTCCTTTAATAACTAATCCTTTTCAGCTAATAATCCCATACTACAGATACAGAACAATAACTGATTAGTACACTAGATCTGTACTTGCAGATTGATGGTTAAACAACATTCTAACATTTTACAGTAACAAGCATTTCTCCTTTATCCCAGGAAGAGTTCTGTCAATTACTATAAAGACCCTAAACCAGAACAAAGACCAATAAAAATGTTATTTAAAATAACTTTTTTTTTTTAATAACATAGAACTTTATCGAAATACTGCCATCCTGTGGCATCTCTGAAATACAGAAAGGACTGGTTTTGCCATTCTTGTATTTCTCATGAGTTTTTCTGTAAAATATCTGCTGAGACTCTGGAGGGAGCAGAGAACAGAAGTTTTGCTGCTGGCTGCACCACACCTTCTAGAAGCATAAAACAGAATGTAAAGTTAGGATCTCAGCTTTAAGTTTGACACTAACGCCTTTACTTCCAGGAACTGTAGAAAAAACTTTTAAATATCTGCATTCCAAAGGCATCATGCAAGTAAGCTACCCTCACAGTATCTCAGTGTAATAAAGTAAAATTAATATTAAAAAAAGCAACTAGAAGCTCATCATTTTAAAGCAGAGATCATTTTAAGAGTATTTCGATTTTAGGGGGCCAAAAATACCTCTGAAGTGAGATGTTCCCAGTCATACCTTTAGCTGACCTGGTAAGTAGGCAATGTTGCATGAGATCTACATAGACTTAGGAACATCTGCAAAGGATTCATGTTGTCAGTACAAGCTGTTGCCATAGACTATTCTACATATATTTTCATATTTAAAAATTTCATCAGAAGTTACTACACAAATAATAATATAATGCCTATATTTCTAATTCACCTTAATAATTATTTTTGGTAGAAATTAGTTCCAATTAGGACCAACTGTTCACCCCTGATGAGGAGGATAACTACTGTCATTTGCATCAAAACTACCAGGCAATGTTGAAGCAATAAAAACTGGCTGTTTAAACTTGGCTAAAGCTGAACCTGACACACTAATGGCAAAAGACTCACATCCAGGTCTATACTTGCTCTCTTTCTTTCCAGAGAAAGAGAAAAAATGAAAGAAAAAGGGAGAAAACCCCCATCAAATCCAAAATACACAGTTTAATCCTTAATTCAAAAACTGAGTACCGATTCTGTGTTACAGCATTACTTTTCAGACTTCATTCTGAATCCTTCTTAATCCTGCAAAATCTTAATTCTGAATCATTCTGTAAGAAAATAAGCCATTTCTTTTTTACTTAACTTAGAATAAACCCCCTATTTTCCTTCATAAAATATTTTTAAAAGCCCACAAAAGATTCAAAGGGTGTCTTGTATGATGTCGTTTTGATTAAAAAAAAGAGCACCCCGGTGCTAATTTCTCTGCATTTTCGAACAACAGTAAACAAGCCTTGCAAGGAGAACTCCCGAGTAAAGAAAGCCAAGTCTCATGCAGTGCTGAGTGCTGAGGCCAAGTACAGAACGGCAAATGTCATTGAAGTACCTCAAGAAAGAGTTGGAGGTTAACTTACATTTTCAAGCAGACAAACTGCCGCAGGATTTCCAGCAAATGGCCGGTTTGTAAATGCATCAACCGTAAAAATTGGAATTTGCATTGTCGTTTATGCCTGTTTAGCCGAAGGCCGTGCTCTGCAAGGTACTTTCTAATCTATTTTACCCCACTCGACAGCAGAACTCCAAGTTAATGTTTCCCTGACGGCAGGAGGAGCCAGCGGCCCCATCCCGTCACTTCCTAGCACTGACACGGACTGACCTCTTTCCTATGCCCTCGGTGCTCTGCCGTTTTTAATTAAAACACAGATTTTAGCCTCCCTCGCCACCAGCCCCTGAACGCTGCAACGGGCCCTTCCACCTCAGTTCCCGGCTGCCTGTCCCGCACTAAGGGAGGCGGAATCGTGCCCGGCTCGGCAGCTTTGCCGAGGAGGCGCGGGCAGCCATTGCGTGCACCCACACCGGCCAACCTTCCCCATCCTCCCTCCCAAAGCTACGCCAAGGGAGAGGGACACCCTGCACGGGACATAAACTGCAGAGCACGACGGGCACCTGCCACCACCTGCGTGAGGCGATGGCGGCGTGAGGCGACACCCGGGCACGCGCGCGCCGCACCCTCGCCCCAGGCCGCGCGCGCTCCCGCTTGGCGCCAAAGCGAACGGCGGCGGCCGCGTGACCGCAAGCGGAACGCGCACGCGCCCGGGCGGCACCTCAGCAGCGGAGGTGGTGAAAGGAACAGGCGGGAACGCCCCCTCCCCGTCCGTGCCGCGCAGCGCATGCGCCGTCACTCCCTTCCACCGCCACCACCGTCTTTCCCCCCCCGAGTCGCGCGTGCGCAGGAGCCGCCCAGGCGGGTGTGAGGCGGCGCGCGGCACGGGTATCGCGATAGTCGCGCGGTCCGGACGCTCCGCTACCCGTGGGCGCTGCGCAGGTGTGGGGCCCGCCGGACGGTTCGGGAGTGAGGGAGGAAGCGCGTCCTGCCCGGCGCGAGCGGCTGCCGGGGCACGGCCAGGGGTGCACGAGAGGCTCGCGGTGAGCGGGGAGGGCGGGCGAGCCGCGGCGGGGCCCGTCGGGACGGGTCTGCGGGCGGGGGGGGGTTTCTGCGCCCG
>WBMZ01003252.1:0-80864 GCA_013400975.1 Atrichornis clamosus
TGGCCCGGCTCAAACCAAAACACGGATCAAGGAAAGTTGTTTTGTTGGATGACCCAACTGAGGACATAATATTTGGAGACCAACCGTAGGTGATAGTGGTAATAAAACAAAGGTGCTTGTGTCAGCTCTGTCTCTCATTTCAGACTGCCTGATAATTCAGGCATGTTCGATGTGTCTTAAGCTGTTTATGAGCACAGGCTTAATTTGCAAACCAGAAGCATAAAATATATGGCTATTTTAAAACAAAATCTGAATATAATATAAAATCTTTGTGTAGTGGAGGTAGGGTTTCATAAAGTCAGGTGGGGTCAAAGCACCTCACAGGCTCCTGAAGGAGAGGTGCCTGGAGATAAGACATCAGAGAAGAATAAAATTTATAAATTATGTGGGTGATGAGTGGACTGAATAAGCCTTGATACAATGCTGGTACCCACTGGTCTAAGCCAATCATCTTCATGGGACAAAGTAGCTGGTGAAGGAAGGATTTTGATTTAGCTCTCACTGAAACTCTCAAACACCTTAGATCAGAATTTGTGGCGTCAAAAACCTCAGCACTAACATGGCATTGTTTTGATGATTCATACTTTTGTCACAAAACAAAAAAAGTCAAGAACAAAGGAGCATAATGATTTTTGTATGTTTCTTGATACAAGGAACAGGTTGATAACTTTCTAGGGATTGAAGAAAAAGCTGTTATGGATATTGCAGTTTGTACAGGGTTTCCTTGACAGTATGTGTTGTGCACTCATTGTGGAGTAATACAGTTCATAATTTCAAATCAAGCCTTTCACACCATCACTGGTATCTTGTGGAATTACAGCAAGGAAAACATCCTTGCTGGGGTGATGCAGACATTGTGGCAGATCCTGCAAAAAGGTGGTAGATAATATATATGAACACTGAAAACCAGCACATTGACTTAAAGCCTCATGACTCCACTTTAGTAACAAAAACCTTGTGTCTAAATCTGCCAAAGAGGGCTAGATGACAAGAAGAAATCTCCCAGCTGTCACAAGCCTGAGAGATGGTGTGATAGCCTGGTGTATGTGAGACATAGAGATTCTGAGAGCGGGTACACCTTCCCCTGCTCTCTCAAGGAGTATTTGGAGGCCTTCAGTGGAAAACAGATCAAAATCAGACCTCAGATTGGTAGGGAAAGTAGTTATCTGAGCTCAGGAACTCTTGGTTCTGGTTTTTTAGATAACTTCTGAGCAGATAGGGTAATAGATCAGCTAAGTTGAATAAGCAGCTATGAAACACTGGACCCTGGTGAGATTGCTCAGGCAATAGGACTGGTGCTAAGTAGGTATTTGATGAATTCTGCAGAGATTTATTCAGTTTCAAAGTCAAGCAAAGCAATTTCAGATGCATATTGTGAAACTTAAAGTATCCTCAGGGATGATGCCAGTGTCCTACTTCTCTAAACTTCTCCAATCACCATGATGTAAGGCTTGGCTAAGGTGACCATATTGACTATTACTCTTTCTAGCCCCAGAACTTTATGCCTGGTAGACACTCATCTTTTCTTCAAATTGACTAGAGCTTTTGAAGTTGCCATAGTCAAAAGAACTTTGTCATGTTTAGCGGTATTAGTGGTGAGACCTCAGCTCTCAGCAGGGGTGGGAAGCTGTTCTGCTCCCAGGTAGTGACTCTTTGAAATGGCAAAAATAAAGACCTCCCAAAACTGAGCACAGCACCCAAAGTGATGCTCATCAGTTATAGAAGCTATGTGAGGCACTTGTGGGGAGGATCAGAAAAAAAACCAAACCAAAATCCTTACCGAGGTACAGGGAAGGATATGGGAGGGGGAAAACCTTAGTAATGAGCCAATTAAAAGAAAGGAGTGAAACTCATCGAGGATTTTGCAAAAGTCCTTCTTTTAGGAATTTAATGTGTATATAATTGAAATACTACACTGAAACTGAAAATTTTTGAAAATGCAGCTGTTTGGAAGATGTTATAAAGCTTGCCTGACCCTATCCTTAAGACAGCTTGTGACATTTCTTCTGGAAAATAATGTAGGTGGAACAGAACTGCTTCAATGAGATGGTTATGAGGAACAGTATATGATATGTAGTGGGGAGGGGCTGAGGGCTTGTGTCAGTCATTTGATGAAGAATGAAAACAGCCAATGACAAAACACTGGAAACAGTAATTTAAAGAAGGATCAGAATATAATATTAGGAAGAGATGAGTGAACTAGAAAAGAAGGGATGAGGTATAATTGTACAAATTGCAAAGTCATGTACTTGAGGACTAATAACAAGAATCTCTGTTATAGGCTGACAATTCATCATTTTGAAATGACAGGAGATGGAAATACATAGGATGTATAAGTTGATCACAGCAAACTTGTGAACTTCAGATTGATTTGGCTGTGAAAATTACAACCCAAATCCCCAGATATATCACATGGGGTATTTTTGGGAGGGATCGAGAAGTATTAGTGTTTTTGTAAAATTGAAGCTTCATCTGAAAAATTGCATAGAGTTTGATTCAATTAAGTTCAGCAAGTTCAGCAGAGAAGAACACATGGATATTCAGAGGAACAGAAACTATACTTTTGGCAGAAGACCTGCAGTGGCTTAGCCTTACAAAGCAAAGGCTACTGAAGATTATTTCTGTTTTATAAATAAAGTTCAGTATAGGTTTAAAACCATAAAGGAAAAATTTTACTTCAGCAAGAAGAAAGAGAACATTATATGCACAAGAAGAAAATTTTATAAGATGGTAATGAATACATGGTTTTAATAGGCTGCAAAATTAGAAGGTCATTTCTAGTAGCCAGGAGGAGACACAAGTGGAGAAAGACTCTTAGGGGCTTATTATTCTCTGGGATGGATATATGGTCCTCTTTCAAAGGTAGCCAGTGTGCCTCTGTGTGCACTGCATTTTGCCAGGAAGACCATTACATATCTTGTAAATTAGAAGGATTTTTAAAAAAAATACATAGTGTAACGAAAAGCACTTTTGGAAAAAACATATACATTTCATTTGAGACAATGTTGAATGTTAAGTCAATTTTCAAAACTGTTCTATGATTTTCATAACAAATAGTTCAAACCTGCATGTCAAGTGCAAAGTTAATGCTATCCAGGTAGCAACAAACAGGTGTTGATCTACAGTCAGAACCTTTGGAAGACAAAGAAAACACTTAAAATATATCACCAGCATTTTAATATAGAGTGGTAATTTTTAATATGGTTTATCTATGTGTGTGTGTAATTTGAAACTGGCCAAAATGCACAGAAAATCTTAGGTAGACAAATACTTCTAGTGTACATATATGATACATGTATGCTTGAATCCTTATGAAAAAACTTGGTAATAGAAAAACCCCTCCAGGTCTGTATATACCTGCATATTTAAAGTGTGATTGCTTGACACAGGATATGGTGTTTCCTTTCAGCTGTACCACATAAGCAAAACAATGAATACTAATAATGAAATAAACAGCAGATACAGTATAAAGTAGATTTTTCTTTTTGGGACCCTCATTTATACTAGATAATTTGCAATTAATACTTCATGAAAATTGCCTGTTTTGTATGCATGAGCAGACAAAAAGCTTCCTAAGAGCATCATTGTTTCCTTAACGAAAGATACAATGCCAGTGACATTATCAGTATTATACACTTGAACCACAGTTGGTGGAGACGACATCTTCTATAGTGTGCTGTCATGCATTTAGGACTAAATCTTATTGCAGCAAGTGGATGTTTTGCTGCTGTTTTCAAAAGGATACAGATTTGGCCCTCATTACTTGCCTCCATTTCTCCATCTAATTAAAGCATTTGAATGCTGACAGGTCACTGGAATGAATGCCCAATTAATTACTGATTTGTTCATCATAGCCACATCCTGGATGCTATGAGTTTATATTGTAGACTCAAAATGAGTCCTCCTTGGATTTGAGCTGTGCTCTAAACAATCAGACATTTTTGCACAGCACAAACAAAAGCCCAAATACATGAATTTTAAAAAGTATGTTAAATTTGTACATTAAAAATGTATTGGGGGTATCAGAAGATCTTTTCCCATTACATATGCCACATACATACAAGTGCTAAACACAAAGTGCATATTGTACAGTAAGTTGACTTTTCTGCTGGTTAAATTAACAAATATGCAAATTATAAAGAATGTCAGAGCACTAAAGAAACATCTGCTAACCAAAGTAAAAAGTGATGATAATGATGGTAAATAAGGAAAGACAAAAGTAAGTATTGTTTGAGATGGATTTTCACCCAGCTGTACATTATTATACAGGAGTTGTGATAGAAGACTACCCTTTCAGCTGACTATCTCAAACAGGTTCAGAAAGCAATTTTTAAGTGTTGAAAGTCATTTTTGTGACAATGTGTTTTTTTCATTTCCATTGCTTGGAAGCTCTTTGTGAATGCACCCTCTCATCAGGAAAGCAGGGTGCTGGAAGGAAAATCGATTTTGTGGAGTAGTTCAGTATTTTCAAATATGACTTTGTTCCTATCATCAGGAGCAACTGCCAGAACACAAACCAACCACGATATTCTTTGCAAGGCAACTCTTACCCCAAGGCTGTCCTCTTAAAGGTCTCCCAAACAGCACAAACAGGAAAGCTCTCAGGGCCCTGAAGCAAACTGTTTGAAGAGCTGCTCAGTATCACAGACTGAGCAGCCAACATCTCCCATCACATATCTTCCAAGAAGCTGGGCAGATGACCTTGCAGATGAGAGGGAGGACAGCAAGGGTCTCCTGGAATTGTTCCAGCTACCTCAAATCTTTGAGTTTCACTGACTCAAATGAAATTCAAAGTATACACTACCCAGGTTAACAGAAACAACACTTCAGCAGGCATCATGACAGGCACAACTTACAACCATTTAGGAGTTTGGGTTGCAGATTTATTTGTATGGTGAATCAATGTCAAGATGCCTTTAGATATTTATATGTCTAGTGATTGTGTTATTCTTGTTACAAGATGTCAAGACCTTGACTACTGTGAGCAGTACATGGGTGAATGCAACACTGACTTTGGTTCTTGTTCTACAGATTGGAGGTCAACAATCACCATTTAGAAGCAGAAATTGGATAAATCACATGGCTAAATGATTAGAACATTCCAACTTTTACATTTTAGCATTAACTTCAGCATTGATAGTAAAACATTCTTTGTGTCTTCTTAGTTACTTTCACACCCTATAACAAGCTAACTGCCAGTAATAGTACATTATCTATGGATGTGCACATTATCACCTTCTCATCTGCCCTCTCATGTCCTTACTTTTCTAGGAAGTTTAATTATCATTTAGCTAAACCTTACTAAGGAATAAAAGGTGTCTAAACTTTCTCTCTGACAGTCTAGGATGTCTTTCCCTGCATGTAAAAACATAGCAGCCATTTAAGTGTTGCTCAAAATACATTACCTGTTCTTCCACTCTCCATAATATACAAGTGGTAGAAGATTTTTTTGTTATTACATGATCACAGAATGGTTGAGCTTGGAAAAAACTGAAATTAGCTCAGTTGGTTGGAGCATGGAGCTGACAACATCCAGCTAGCCAACGTACAGGCTATTCACTTAAGAGTTGGACTCAATGATCATTATGGATCTCTTCCAATCCAGAATATTCTGTGATTCTGCCATCTGGGATTCACCTCATCTAACTGTTCCTGCTCAAGTAGGGGTACCTACTTCAAGAATTGAGACTCCACAACATCTCTGGGCAGCCTGTTTCAGTCCTCAGTCACTCTCACAGTAAAAAAGTGTTTCTTGATGTTCAGACAGAGCCTGCTTTGTTTCAGTTTGTGCCCATTGCCTCTTGTCCTGTCACTGGGCACCACTGCGCTCCACTTAGAAAAGCTTATTTCCATCTTTCTCACACCCTCTTGTCAAGTATTTATGTACATGGATGAGATACCTCCGGAGTCGCCCCTTCTCCAGGTTGACCAGTCCCATCTCTCACCTTCTCCTTATGTGAAAATTGCTTCAACTGAGCACTCTGGGTGTGGTCTCACAGAGCTGATCACCTCCCCTGACCTGCTGTAAATATGTTACGTAATGCATCCTGGGTTATCACACACTTCATGATGCCGGTAGGCATCAACTTTCAGTGAGTTTTGACTTTCCTAACGTCATCACTGCACATTCAAAGTTTATAAATTTCTCCTTTATGTCCTATCCCTCCTTCTATCTGCTGTATTCTACCTTTTTTTTACACTGAAACTCAGCCACATGTTCCCTCTTTAGCCGGTCTACTCTCCTGATATCTCTACTTATTTTCTTGAGTAACGTGATGATCCATAATTGTGGTTGGAGGAGATTGTATTAAAAGGTCTGTCAGCTTTCCAGAGCTTCTTCACCCTTCAGAGGTGCCTCTCATGTGATCCCATGTACTAGTTTCCTGAATGAGGTGCTTTTCTGCTTTTCTGCTTTTCTGAAGAACTGGTCTATATTCTGCTACTCTCCTTCCTTGCTTTAGGATGCTAGGCTCCACAATTTCATTACAGTCAAAGCTGCTGTTGATTGTCATGCCCCCAAGAAGTTCTTCCTTGGATGTGAAGAGTAGATCTACCTGAGATTTAAAAGACCCTGTCATGACCTGTGACTGTAATGAATACTTGTGATATTATATATTAAAATCTTATATGCATAACAACAAACCAGTATTCCCAAAATTCCTGAGACAGGCACAGTCTTCTCATTAGAAGAAGAGTAGGGGCTGGCATGAAAATACTCCCATGCTAATATTACTGGAAATTCATCCCTGCCTTTATTCTGACGCTTATTAAAAATACACAGAAAATGTCAAATGAAAGAATTAAATGGTAGTTTATTTGATTCTTAAGATTATTTTGATTCTCATAAACCTTTTTTCTTGCATGTATATACTTAGGGAAAAATCTAGGGAAGTTTGGAAAAATTTTTGCATCCACTGACATTCTAGTTGAAGTTAAAGTAAATCAGTATTATTTTGTGACCATTTTTTCTCGTGATTAATTTCCTCCCTTCTCAGCAGGTGAAATCTACTGCCAGTTAGAGACTTACAGTTTTCAGCATCCATTCTGATGCAAACTGAAAAAGGCAAGTCTCTTGCTGGCTGGGGACAATGAAGTCATTAATCAAAATCACTCTGCATCTCCACTCATGATGGAAAAAATCCATCTGTCTACTATCAGGGTGCAAAACTAAACTAGAATCACTGAGCTATGACTTCAGAAAAGGAGGTAATATGGAACAAGTTCTAGGGAAAATGATAAGAGGAGAGCCACATCTCTAAACCTCAGGATTCTAGGGCTGACCTTTCGATTTCATGGTAATTTAAAGTAGTTTCAAGGCTACCTTGAGGTACTGCTGATTCTTAAGAGCCACAAGAAGTCCTTCTGATGATGGTAGGCAATACCTGGGGCACAGAAACTTGCAGTAAGTTCCTCTCCAGTAGTCATACCATCCAAACATCTTTGAAGTGGAACTTGCAGTGAGGGAAAGGGAAAAAGCCATTACTACAGGATTTCTGTACATCAGAGAAATCCTCAAAGAGATGCCTAAGCTGACTTTAAGGCTGCTTTGTGCTGCTACTATTGCACAGAACAGGATGAATTCCCCCATGAATCTGTCTTATAAATATTCTGAGGAGATAATCTTGAATTCTTCAAAGTGTTTTAATGCGGAAATATTTTAAAAGCATGTAAAATTCTACACACATGTTATTGGTCTAGTCTTATCAGTCTAGGATTGGTCAATGGGAACTTACAGCTGAATACCTTGGAAAATGCCAGTGAGACTGATAGCTAGTGATCAACAGTAAGTGGGACTTTCCACAGAAAATCCCTATCCACAGCAGGAGTCATCTGCACACAAGTAGGATAGGGAAGGAAGAACACTAATAAAGAGGTTTAGACGCATTACCCCTTCTTCTCTTGACACCCCTCTGACTTATACCAATCTCCTTAATGGTTTTCATGTAAGTCAAAACACTGATTTGTCTAGGTGAGGTTTTTTGTCATGTTTTCTATATCTGCTGAACAGTTGTAAATAGGAGACATAGAGTAATATAAGGTTTACTGGTCTGTCTCACCAACTTTTGCAGAACAACTTTTCTTTGACTGAACAAACAAACAAACAAACAAATAGCTCCTTTCTAATATTCAGAAAGCAAAATCTTAAACACCCCCTCCCCCCAGACTGGCAGACTGCTAAGATATTTCTCCACAATGTTAGCACTGAAGAATGATGACAGTTTTAATGCCAAAGCTATGAATTATTTCAGGGCTAGGTCCTTTAACGGGGGCTTGGGTAGGGGGCGAAATGATCATAATATATGAACTCTTACAGAATTGCTGGAAGAAGACCCTATCTATACTTTTCAGCCTATATTCTGATTCATGTGTAAATGGTTAATTCATAAAGTGATATATGTCTTATCAAACAACAAAATAACATGCTCAGTTTGACAAGGCCAAAGGAAAAAATGACAAATATGTACATGAAACCAGGAGTATTCTCCAAAAGGGCAGTAAATTCTCAATGGATTACTCCATAGCAGAGCTATACCAAAACAAAAACAATGCATCATATCCAGTCTTGGGGATGAGTCCTGAAATGCACTGATCTCACTGAAGCCACTGGGATGTGCAAGGGCCCACCATCTCTTAAGATCTGGCCTTGAATTTCAAATCAAGTCTTTCATTTTACTTGCAAGCACTATTGCCAAAAAACAAGCAAAAAGAAAATGATGTTTTGGTCCCTCAGGTTTTTCTTAAAGAGATTACCTCAGGCTTGACACTTTTATCCTTGGGTTAGGATACCAGCGTCCACAGGAAAAGTTAAATCTGAACCAAAATACTCAATATATTGAAAAGACAATTAATGAACACAATAGTTGAAGCAATTTCTAATGACACCACTGAAAATAGGCATGTGGAACAATTGGTGATGTGGCTAAATGGTCACGTCTCCTCTATCCTTTATGTCAAAACTTTAATCTACCCTCTGAGGATTCCACCACAAGTTTTAAGTAACTGAAAATGCATGTAGCTTTAAACTGGACCTCTCCTAATCTGCACCTTATGATTGTTTGGCCCACTGATGATTTCACAGAAACACAGAGTGACCTGGGTTGGACGGGACCTTAATGATCATCTAGTTCCAACTCCATTCCTGGATTCCCCATCCCTGGAAGTGTTTCAGGCCAGGTTGAATGGAACTTTTAGCAACCCGGTCTAGTGAAAGGGGTCCCTGCCCATGACAGAGGGTTGGAACTAGATAATCTCTAAGGTCCCTTCCAACCCAAGACATTTTATGGCTCCATGATTCCATATTGCTCTCATGTTTCCACATGGCTAGGCTGCCATGACCTTTGTGAAAGCTATCAAGGGTATTAGGACAGATGGCTTTTGTCTGGACACATGCTAATATTTTAAAGAATTCATGCAGAGATGGAAATGGTAATAGAAATATGTTTTGACAGTTTTTTAGAGCTATATTTTGAACATCAGTTGCCCTAAAACTTTCTGGTCATGCTGCTAATGATCTTTTGACAATAAGATTAAATGACCAATTTAGTCATACCTTTGTTTCCTAGCCATTTTTTGATCCACTAAAAATCTTGCTTCTCATTACCTGGTTACTAAGCTTATTTAATACATTTTCGTAGAGCGACTTTGCCAAAACCCATCTGAAAAGCTAAATATATTGTATCCAAAAAAACTCTCTACACAATATTTCATTAACTAATATAAATAAACTCAGTTTTAGAGAGATAGGTCAGCAGTAATTCACTACTATAACTGGAAAAAAATTATCTAAACCAAGATTGAAATCATGGGATTGTCATAATTCAAGTTTATACAATCTTTCTCTCTGATGATGTTTTCCTTTTCTAAGTTCAGTGAGGGCATTTAGCCATCATTGCTTGCATCATCAGACACAAGTAGAGCAGGTCTTCCTAGTACCAGCTTGATGAAAGCTGTGCAAGTCCTCTATGCTACGCTTTGCGACTTCTGCTCCAAAACAGTGGGCAATATCATGTGAAAAGACAACGCTGGCATGTCTTCAGAGGCTTCAGAGCTGAACACTCGTAAATTTACATGCCAGTAAATAGGCAACAATAAATCTGACCTTTCTGAGCCACAGGACTACAAACTTTGCAAAAAGACAACAGGAAGTTTTGCTGCAGCTGCTTGCAAAAACAAGGAGATTATCTTGGTTTTGTTCTGTCTATAAGTGCAAGAAATACTGAGTTAGCTCATTTAAGGAGATCTGAATGTAAGGAAAGTCAATAGGTGGGTGATATAAGAGATGAGTGAATGGGAAGTACTGAGGGTGAAGCATAAATAGGGGATATTTTTTAATCTTAATTTCTGTGTATAATTTTGGGACCAAAACAGAAAGCCAATAAAGCACACCACTTGCTCCTTCTACTGTTTTTCTTCTGAACTCTTTTTATACAATTCATATAAAATCATAGCAGTATAGTTAAAAACAAATTTATAAGCCACAGAAAAAGTACAAAGAGACATGCAATTACTTGCATCACAATAAATAATTCCCAACACAAACAACAATAACAAAACCAAAAAACACATCCCCTCCAAGCACACACTTCCCTCTGCTCAGTACTCACTAGTACAGGCTTGTTAAGATGCAGGCTATTAATCTGGGCATTTCTTGGGACAAAAGTCAGAGCTCTGCCACTGCTGTTAACCTGCCCCAGTCTGCCTTCCCAGCTGTGCCTTGCTATGTCACAGTGTTTCTCCAGGGTGAGGTGGCATGTCTGCAGCTGGTGGCCAAACTGGTCATGCCTGAGGTGGCCACCCTGCTGGGATGCCTTTGTCCCTCACAGTGTACACTAAAGCCCCACTTCTGTAACAAATTTAAGCTGGGTTCTCCTGCCTAAACCTCAGACTCATTAGCAGGTACGGGCTGACTGGCATGACATTTAGCTCTGTTTTCTGTATTCCCCTATTCAGCCAGTTCTGGCTTTGTCCTTGTGACCAGATAGGGAACAGGCAGTGAAGTGCATCAATACTGATCTCAAAGGAAGTGGGAAGGAGTGTAATAATTTCCTAGCACCCAATTGCCAAAAGCAGGGTTGCATTAACATGCCTTCCTCATGAGCCTGTTGCAGATTTGCAAGTCATTGAACTGCTGCACGGAGCAGGTTTTATGAGCCCCATGTGCTCTCTCAGCAGAAGTGAGCAAGGCAGTGCCAGCAGTTGACAAGGCCCAAAGGATGACAAAAAGCTTTACTTCTGTATGGGTGTTTCTCACTTCTTGCTGTCCCTATGCCTGGGAAAATGGGGGAAAATGTACATGTCTCAAAGCACAGCAATCCCAAAATAGCTCTGCAGCCTATATCACTAAAGAGGAGGGAATAACTCACAGAATTATGCTTTATAAACCAACCCTCCACACACTGTCTGTCTTGAAGGATTGTCTGCAGTGTGCATTAATACATAATGCTGAATCACCAGTGGCTGAGGAAGCACAAGGTTTTGGAGCCTAGAACAAGCCAGTGGGAAGCTGTTTATGGTAGTGGGAATTTTTTGAGTATTTTTGAAACAAACCTTCTACAAACCCGATTTCCATAGCTGAAAAAGAAAGAATAAGAACAAGAACTAAAAAGAAGATAAAGCTATTAAAATTGTGTCTGACTCATGACTTCATTTTTTTTCATCTCACCCCTGAACTTCTTAGGTAATCCCTACTGTGATTGTCATCCTGTTTAAACAAATACATTAAGTATAAAATACATATACATAGGACATATTGCAATTATTGAGACCTAGGAATAGAATATAATCAACTGGCATTTTCTAGGGTTGGTTGGCAGACTCTAATGTTAATTCTAAGTGTTGATTTATGATGCTAGAATTTAATCTTATCGTGAGATAGGATTGCAGTCACTAGAGATGAAGAAACCTTATTCATTTATTTCACTGAAAGATAAAGTTCAGCAGCTAAGGACAACAAGAAAAATACATGCTGAAACTTTTTTCAGGTTTTCAGACTTATACTCCTTTTCTTGCATTACATCTTGTTGTATTTTCTGGTTTTATCTGATTGTTTTCTGTCAATATTTTTCAGTTATTTTGGTTGGTAAAACTGACACGAAAGAGAGAGTGAGAAAATGGGAGATATTTCTAAACATAATCCTCATGATGTATGCATTAAAAAAAAAAGAGAGATCATTCCATATAGTCCTTTTTTATAGACACAATTAAGGATGATGAAGAAAGATAAGTGCCATGGGAGAGCAAAAGCATGAACACATACCTGAGATACTTCAGGCCCTGCTTCAGTACCTCAGCAGTAGCACTGACTGGACAGTAAATCCATCTTCATTGCTTTGTCTTTTGCCCATTTCTAGAGTTTCTCCAGAGGGAGAGCTGATCTTCACCACTCCCTTAAGGACAGACATGATCAATGCTTTGTCCTTTAGTGGTTTCTTGCATAGCAGAAGAACTGGGGTGCCTCATGTTGGTTAAACTATACCTTCCTGATTTTCAGAGTTTTAATAAAAATAATAGGTGCCTTTTCCCTCAGAAAGGCATTTGGTTTATTATGCTCAACAGACATTAATTTCAACACAAATAGAATGAGCGGATTAGTTTATGTAGTTTAATATAATTAGTAAAAGATACTACAATGAATAAGGCAAACAAGATTTTAGTCAGTGAACTGAAATGCAGGAAAATTCTTGAAAATACAAAGTATTCATACTGTGTGAATCAAACTATTTTTAGAGCATTTGCTCTGGTCAAATATGCAGAATGCTGAGCAAGCAAGTACTTCATACAGGCTATGAGAAAAATACAAATTTCTGCATAAAACCTCAGAATTTCTCTATCTTCCCTTCCTGAAATTGTGATTAAAAGTTATAATTTTTAAATGAAAAGGAAGAGAAGTACTGAAAACTTTTAATTTGGAAATTACAAATTATTACATTCATAGGAATACAAAGTAACCATATTGTGCCAAAACTCCATTTAATCAAGTGCCATTTTTCTTAAAGTGACCTGACATGTATTACTGGAGAAAAGTTTAAGTGTAGAGCAATCTTTTCAAGAGCTGAACAATGACCAATGTGCAGATTTAACAGTGTTTAAAACACTGATGGATTTCTCATCCTTTAATTTATATAACATAATTTTAGATAATTTTTTTTGTCTCCCACAATCAATGAATTCCAGTATTTTATTTACTGAGAAAAAAGAGTGCTTTTCTCATCTGTTTTGTACCTGACATTCAATATTTTCAGTGGGTGATCACTTTTCTCCAATTATAAAAACCAATGTTTTTATTCTTATTCACTTCTCCACATGGATTTCTAGATGTTGGTCATATCCCCCCACTGCTACAGAGTTTCAGGGTATAAACCCCTTTCTTGTACAGAAACTACCCCATCCTACTAATCCTTCTTAATTTGCTCCTCCCTTCTACTTTTTTTCCTAAATTTCCTATCATCTTCCTATAAACTAAACTGTATGTAATATTAAGCACCAGTTTTTTTTGTGTTTCTGGCTACTTCTCATCATTGAGCTAACATTTGCTGACAACCACCCTGAGCTCCAATATGTCTTTCCTGAGTCTTTCCTAAGCACTTAGCTTAGTCTATGTCACGTGTACCTTACTGTGTGGCCATTTACTGAATTTCTTTTACCATTGACATGTGGCGATTGTCTGAAGTACTCTATCATTAGTATCAGTTTTGAGTGTCTTGAATTATTCTGTCTCACTCGTACAGTTTGTCACCTGACTATTTGCTCTCTGTTTGAGGTCATTTATTAACACACTGGACAATACTTTTTCCAAGGGCCTGGAGAACCCTGCTATAAATAGCTTTTCAGTGTGAAAACCAACCCTTTATTCCTACCCAGTTTTTCTTTGCTTTTAACCAATTATTAATCCATGAGAGGGCCTTCCCTCTTACCCATGACAGCTTAATTTCTTTAGAAATCTCTTCTAAGGGACTTTGTTGAATCCTTTTTCAAAATATAAGTATGGAGTCATTGGGTCACCATAGTTCATAACCTTTATGACTTCTCAAAGAACTTTCATTGAGCTGTCAGTGGACTCCTTTCACAGAAGCCCAGTTGGTTCTTCCTTGGAATATATCATATTTATCAAGATATCTGTTATTTCTCTCTTTTGTTATAGTTTCTTTTATTTACCTGATATGGAAGTCAGACTCACTATAGCTCCCTGAATCATTTGTGAAGCCTCTTTCAAAGACTGGGAACTCATTAACTGACTTCCACTTCCCTGGCATTGAAACTCGTAAAGCAATGCCTCACATACACCTCAGTTAATAGTTCAGCGTTTAATGTCTGTGTTTCTTTAGGACTCTTGGGAGAACATTGTTGAAGAGTTCTGCCTTCTTTTCAAATTCTATAATAGTAACCCACTCCTGAGATCAAAATGTTTGATAATTTTAAATGACTCAAAATGGAGCAGCCTGGGTGCAGGAAGCCCTGAAATTTTGATATGCTTATACGGTAGCCCTGGCAATATGAGATGTGATGGATTCTCATTTCCACTTTTTAGTCTAAAAGCATATCTTTTGGAAATAGCAGCTCCCATGTCACAGAGAACAGTAGTTGACATTTTTACCTACTTACACTTAGTAATTTACCTATTTAGTAAGCAAGAAGATTTCTTTTAATATGGCTGTGGTCCTGTATCATACAGATACATCTGCAGGCATTTACTTAGTATTTTTTTTTTGGTGGTGATGGTGAGAAAGAAAGGAGAGAATGGTACAATAACCTTACCTATATTTTCCTAAGTATCGCTCTTGTACTAGTGAGTTGGTTTTTCAAGAACATGTGTTTTTCAGCTTTTGCTGAACTGTTTTGTTTACTGGGTTTCTGAAATCAGACTGCAAGCCTTTATGCCAGACTTTGAGGATACTAGATGTAGATGTCAAATGCACGGAAAATATGTGGTTTCAGAATTCTGTATCTGCCTTTATAGCCTGCTTCAGAAAACAGAAAACAAAACCCTTAGGCTGGTCACCACAGAAGAAGTGTGGAAGGGAAAGAGGATGGCTGAGAAAATACAGAGGGCAAGAGCAGAAATGACCACCATTATCACAGGAAGCAAAATGAAAGATGAAAGTTTTCACCTAACAATATCTTTAGTATATATTTGTTTACTATTGAAAACCAGCTACATGTATATTTGCAGGGAACAATGCACTACAATATGAAAAATTAATATAAAATTACATTTAAATAACTAATGTGTTGGCACCAGAACTGATGCAGACCCAGGAGGAATGTGGTTCCCTTGTTAAAATATGTTCATTACCATAAGAAGCACAAATATGAAGGGCAGGAAGGGAGGAGGGTTCCCATGTTAATAAATATTTACTCCATGATTCCTGAATGACAGAAATCAACAAAAGCTGGGAAGGAGAAAGTTCCAGCAAGTATTCCAACCTGAACATAAAATTGAAATCAGAAACTTGAACCTAAATTTTGAGTTCCTTGTTTCTTCTTAACCTGAGTCACAAAATACAAATTCCCCCTGGTTTTCAAAGTTTGATTATGCAAGTAAATAAGAATGGCTCCAACTATCCCGTCCTTCTTTCCTACATTGAGGTCAGAATATCTACTTGTCTCTTCTGTAATTTTTTCCCCATGAAAAAAGAAAAAAGTGGAAAAATTGTTTTCACTAACGCTACCTTATATTTTTATTATGCCTTTAATTCTAAAAGACCCTATAAGTTTTCTATGAGAATATGAACCATTTCATCTGCTGCTAAAATGCAGCTAGCTGTCAAGTAACTCTAAGACTACACAACTCTGGGTAATACCAAACAATATTTTAAATTAAACAGGTGAAAGACAGGAACCAAAGTGTGAGAGTTGGAAAAGAATAAACCCTTTTTTTCTTTTCAGTGACTATTTGCAACTAGCTAAACAATAATAGCTTGATTTAAGGTCTCTGCCATTGGCATGCAGTCACAAATACTGATTAAAAGGAAAGACAGAGAAATAGGATCCACCTGTGAAATAATCAAACTAAAAATATCAACTATTTTGTTGGAAGTACCCTCCATAGAATTGATCCAGCTCTCTCCTGCTTCACTTAGGAGCTTTAAAGAAAACATGCTCAGAGGTAGCTGGATGCTAGCTTCATAATACTTGGGAGGAGGGGAAATCTCATTAGTTGCTTTCCTTAAAATGCCAATCCTGCAAATGGATATGTATTAACGGGATTTGTTAAACTTCGTGTTATACTATGAAGGTGGCAGGGATTTAGTTTGCCTGTTGCATAGCTCTTGTTACTGGCACACAACTCACGTCACGGTCCCATGGCATTTGGGTGACAACTGCTGCCTTACGTCGGGAAGCATCCCACCCCCACCAGGCAAAGAGGATGCACATGTGTGCCACAGTGTCCTTGTGCCCTCCCAGAGTCTGTCTGAGCACAGCCATGGCTGGTTTGTGCAGGCAAGCTGGAAGGAATGAGCCCAAAGTCGTGCTTTATGGACTTTCCAGCATTCGCTCTGTATAAACTTGCATGGTGTAAATTAAAGGATGCCTTTTAGCCCTTGAGCTAACTGCTCTGAGGGAATTTAATAAAGTAACTTTAACAGGAAGTGGTAAAACACATTTTTGAGCTGAAAAGTGGAGAATTAGAAACATGGAAATGTGTGCAATCTGATTAGTGGCTCTGTGAGGTTCCACATGCATGTTCAATAGGGAAATAGAAACTGGGTCTGCTTCTAAAATAAACATAAAACCCCTTCAAAGTACAGCTCTAAGATAGATTTTCTCTTTTAATGCCTATTACTCCATAACTCCAGTGATGCTCAGCATCTGCTGTCTGTTTTTGCAGCCTACACCGACATAGTAATATCTAAGACCAGTTTTTGCTATCAATATTCTCTACCATCTGGGAGTCAATCACCTTTTGAGACAGCTATAGGGTTTATCTTATGAAGCACTGCCACCAATGTTTGGATGCATAACCCCTTTGATGAAGGTGGTCCTTGAGGTGTACTGGCAAGGGTGCCTCGTGCACCTACACACACAGAGAGAGGGGAGACTGGCTTGGCAGCCTCTTAGGTAGGGTTGGCCCTGGAAAAATAAAGCTCAGAATAAATACATGGAGAAATTTTCAGATGCCACTATTTGCAGTCGGAGCCAATGTTAAAGCAATTTGGACAAGAGTGAGCTCCAAACCACATGCCCATTCCCTGAAATAACAGGCTCCTGTTGCCACCACCACGAGAAATACTCGCTGCCCAGGAAAGGTGGGTACCAAGCCATACAAACTTGCAATAGACACACCAGTTGCCAAACATGAAAAGTGAAACGAAAGCAGATTCACAGATTAACCCTAATAAAGGAAGAAGGGTATTACATACATCAAGGGCAAGTCCTACTCAGGAATGTAGTTATACTCCAGAAAAAAAAAGCACCGCATCTTTAAATAACTGTGCGAGGTAGATAAAGAGTTGGAGCTGTGCCAAGGTAAAAGTTGTAAAACTGGATTGATTTTTGCTACAGCTTGCTAAGGGCTCCCTAGAGCGAGGATGCAATGTTCAAATATAATAATTGATAGCCTGAAAAAAATATTTCTGATAAGTGTGCAAATGTAACAGAGAGCCCTGTCAGAGATGAAGCAAGCTTTTGTGTCCCAGCTAACCTGAATACTGGGGTGACCCAGATTTGCTGTTCCTTTCCCTGATTGCAGTCACATCCTTCAGCAGGAAAGAAAATGGGCCTGGGCTTTGAACAGGGTATTTTGTTAAGTGCTGTCGTGGAAAAGTAATTACTCAACAGCCAGACCAGTGCATATGTAGGGGGAGGGCTCTGGGGAAGGAGGGAATTCACATTCATTAATAGCACCCCAGCAATCCCTAAGGGAAGAGGAGTTAGTGCTAATTTAACCTCTTTTCAGCCTTCACCTTAGTATGGTGACCACCTCAAGCTCTGTGTATATGTGTATAAATTGCTTAAGATTCAATTGAACACATTAAGTTTTAAAAAGGATTTAAGTGAAAATTTTCAATAGCTTCTGAAAGGGGATAATTTATTAGCTCTGAGTAAATTAAAATCTCAAGCAGGGGTAAAGACTTTAGAGATTACTTTAATACATTTTATATGCTTTCAACAGAAATGTTCCTTTAAATGGTCCAAAAATCAGCTAATTTTGTCCTATTTAGTAAATTACCTCCTAAGGCTCTAATGTTACAGATTACAATTGCTAAAAAAAGTTATGCCTTATCAAATAAGAATAAACTGCATTTTTATAGGTTTAAATATAACACTTTTTTATTGGGTTTTTTTGTTTATTTGTTTGATTGTTTTCATAATTCAGGCTGGTAAAATGCTGCGTTAAAATAATGCCAAGAAGGGAGTGTATCTTTTACATTCTTGTTAGGTCAGATAATAACGCAACAGAATGTCATGGCTCCATCTCCCATATACCATACTAGCAATTTAGAGTCTATTTTGTCCTTGAGATCAGACATATGATCAAATTACTCTGGTTAACTGTCTCAATAAATGCCTGTGCAAATGTTCTTAGCCCATGGCACATTCTGAGTAATTTGGCTTGGGTTAGCCCCTTTTCACTGCAGGCTAACGTATGTCACATTATCTTGTATTTGTAGTGGACAGTTACTGCAGCCTTGTTGATGTGTGGTAACATGCTGTGCTGAGCCTGTTTGATTATGACTGAATCCTGAATTTGTCTATGAAACCACTGGTTTCCAGGTTTAAGGTCTCTTTGGGAAGGATGACAGGAAAAACATTGGCTCTGAACAAAAGCCATGTACATCCATTCTTTACACGGTCAACAGGCTGCCTTTCAAGTTATTTCCTTTATGGCAAGAAACCATACTGCCTGCTCAGCAGAGAAGCTGGCTTGGCTTTAGGCAGCTTTATGGCTATCAGCAGCTGGGAAGCCAATGACTACATTTCAAAACTAAAAATCAGTTTACACAGGGAAAAGGTTTAGAATTACTGTTCTTGCAAATCACAGAAGTCTATATATATGTTCTATACATCACTGCCTTAAAGTTGTTTCTGCTGCTGGTGAATATGTCTGTGGTAATAAATTTAGCAGTGACAGAAGTGGGACTGAAACTTGACTGTTCATTTTGGAAAGGTTGATTGGTGTCTGACAGGATTTTGTCCTGGTCAAGCTGCTGGTCTTTAAACTGTTCCTGGGAAGGGTTTGGAAAGTAGCAGAGATTTGGGTGGTGGAGGTGGGGAGGTGTTGAAACTAGCCAGTCCTACTCAAAAGGAAAGAGTGTGAATGAGTGTCACTCCATGCCAGTTTACCTCAGAATGAAAAATGGCCCCAAACCCATTTATTTTATTAATGTTAATGCAACCTAACTTACAAAAAGGGGTCAAAGAATTAGTCAGGTGATAAGTATCTGGTGAGGAGAAAATGCTTTCAAAGTCTGATGAAAGTAAGATGGGGACGTTGACAGTAAGTCATGATGGGGTAAGGAATAGAGTGTAATGAGAAGAATAGAAAGAAGGAAGGCTGAATGCATAGATTATAAGGACGCAATCAGGCTGCAAAAGAAGAAAGAGCCTTGAGCAGAAATAATGGAAAGTATTACTGCATCAGATACTGAAAGGGGAGACTTTAAGAGCCTAAGCTACAAAATAAGGTACTAGTGGTTATTGAACAAGAAAAGGAAAATAAAGTTGGAAAGAGGAATTTGTATTCAGGATTTTTTTTAGTTACAAGAAATAGGTCAAGCAAGGCCCTCCTTTGGATGGATATCCAGATCCATACACCTATCTGCGTGGACATATGTGTGCAACAGATTTTAAGACTGAGTTACCTAAAAAGAGTGACTTTTGGGGCTTGGATCAATTAGGATCTTCAAGAATTTAAAGGAAAATAAGTTTCTTTTCATGATAGGATTATGGAGAAGGCAGGAACAAATGTAGTTTGGCAACTGTGTTATGTTGCTCAGGAAAGGGGTAGTTACACTTTTATTCATAGTTTTATGTGTCTGTAGCACTTGTCCACACATGCAATATGATTGCTATTGGTATTCAGAGGGGCTACAGAGTTTTAATTGTTCATTGTTTCAGGATCAAATTTGTCCATTACCACAGTAAGCACAAAATCCAGCAATGACCTGAACAAAAAGTAAGCATTCAGCAATTCTTATAAAAGAGCTAAAAAAAAGACCTCATGTGTGGGCAGACCAGATGCATCTTCAGTTGTCTGCAAAGACATATCCTTGTGCCTAATGATTTAGTCCTATAAGACAGGTGAGACAATTTTTGAAACAAGTCCCTAGAGCCCTGAGACTAATGAAGTCTGGCTTCCTGTGAATCTGTTTCACAACTGTTGTATTTTGGTTTCTAAAAGGTCCCAGATCTGACAGAAGCTTTCTACAGGTTTAGTCGCTTATGAACTCATTCTCCACTGCAGATTTTCCCATCTGAGAAGGTGCAAATCTCCCTTCCCCAGAGCATTTAAGGGGTTTCTTCTTTTGTGCCTGGATTCCTATAAAGCTTTGAGTACTGAAACATCTCTTATATCTCAGCACTCTGTCAAATTTAACAGCGCCAGTGAGGTCAGAGGATCGACAGAGGATACAGACAGGGATAGGAATTATTTTCTAGCCAAAACAGTAACTTATTAATTGTCATGACTGTACTTTGGTCATAAAATGTCCCATGCTGGGCTAGTCCAGTGCTGAGCCTACTCCAATACATTACCTCTGCTTACGCATATCTTTTACTAGTGCTCATCGCCTACTTAGTCTGAGAGTAAAGTCTTGTCAACTGAAAAATAATATGCAAAACCACTAGTCATATTCTTTTCTTGAAAGAGTCCTTTTTTACCTCTTTGTCTCATGTCCTTTGTGATTTCCACAAACATTTTTGAATTCTCTCTGTCTTGTGGTGCTTTCTTTTTTTTCTTTTTTTTTTTTTTACAGAGAATGCCTCTTGAAAAGAGGGTGGTTCCCCCAAAGGTGCTATTCCACTGTCATATGATGACATTATAATACTTTCCATATTATTGTTTTCTTTTATTATTTTGTTCTTTGATGCCTTCTGGAACGCTAAATCTCTTTCAGCAAATAGCTGCACCACAGCAGCAACCAGCACTTCTCCCTTGCAGAAAGTACTTTCATTAACTTAGACTCACTGCTCTTTAAACTCAGAGATCTCAGTAGTTCAAATGATTCCTCTTTCAAGATACCTCAACCTGCATTCATTGAATTTCCCCTGCTACCCCACTGTCCTTTCACCTCACTTCCTTCAATTTCTCCAGAGCTCTCTGTAAATTTCTTTAGTGTTGATCAGCCTTTGTGATACACCTAAGCATGGTCAACTCAGTGCTTACACAGATTTTATGTCACTAGCTTTCAGAAAAATATCAGTGATAACATACACCTTTAGATTATCCCAGTATTAATCACTTTTTTTACCACTGGAAAATGGAGCAGTTTCTGCTTTGTGATGTCCTGATTTTAACCCAGAGTACTGGTAACATGGTGTTACCTTTTTCAAAATTTCCTATGGGAAACTTGCAAAACTACTTTTAGTAAACCAAATACATTAGATCAATCCCATTTTTTTAATCTCAAATTTTGCTGAAGCACTCGAGGAATGCTAGAAGAAAAGAGTGATAGATTATCCATTATCAAGTCATGCTGCTTTGTTCCAATCATATCATAGCTAAGTGTTTTACACATTAGCATTACAATCAGTGAAGGTCCTTGGGAGATTATTTCGAGATATGACTAACTTTAAACACCGAACTTGTACCCTTGAAGCCAGTGTCCTATTTACATGCTTTAAATTTAGTGTTGTGCTGAAGCCTGGACCAGCAGAGTTGCAGTCCTTAGGCAGTGAACATTTCCTCTTCAATTTATTTTTTTTTTTAATGAGAGATTGAGTCTTTTTGCTAGCAGCTGCCTCAGATAATTCTTAAATCTTGTGGAGATTTAGTAGTGACAGATATTTCTGACAATCGGAGAGGCCACGGCTATTCAGGGTTGGAGCCAGAACTGAATTTTACCTTACTGAGAAGTGGTCCAGTACAGGATGGAGAAGGGAAGGGAGATGCACTGAAAAGACTGTGGTGCCTGAGCTTGTTCTGCAAGGTGGTCCCTAAAGCTGCAGCCTCGTGCAGAGGAGAGGAGCAACCAGCAAGCTGTCCCTCCTGGAGCACTGGCACAGACTCAGGAGCCAGTAATGCCATCCCACAACTCCAGTAGTCTGCTGTGCCAGCGCAATGCCTGCTCTTGCTTATGCCTTGAGCAGCCAGGCACTCAACTCTTCAGTAGAAACATGAGAAGGCTTTCAACATTCCAACACTTGGATAAATCCCTTCAAATCTCTTAATAATTTTTGCTTTCTCTGGGTCCAAACCTCTCATTTCAGTTCTTTTATTTATTTTACCACCTTCAACTGCTATGACCTGATGTGTTTTCATCAGCGCAGTTAGCAGATCACACAGCTAGATCCAAGCACATCTCACAGTGTCTTTCTAGCCAACTCAGTCCTTCAGTTCTTCCTTTCTTTCCCTCTTTTCCTCTCTCCCATCCCCAAATCTTGACCATCACTATGTTTTTTGGTGATTTTATGTTCTCTGGCATCCTGGTTCTTGCTTTTGGGCAAAGACTAGTCACTGCCTTTAGTTCTCACATGTTGGATTCTCGAGAGTCAGATGAATCCTGGAATGTATTGTGAACTTTTAACCCCATAAAATCAAGAGATTGATTTGAAAGAAAGTAGTGACTGCATTAAAATAACTGAATAAAGATATACTTGAACATATGGGAAGGTATGTTATAGAAGGCATGAACATTTAAGGCCCAACGCGCCAGTACTGGAGACTTAGAGACTGAGTTTGCAGAATGTTGATAAGATCCTTTAATTTATTTTTTTACTGAATTTACTCTCCAATTCTAGCTAGGATTTCACTGTAGTAATACAAATTTCATATTGACCCTTTAAAATTATTCACTGACCACTTTTCACACTTGTTTTATGAAACAGTCAAAACATTTTTCATTCCTGCTCTTAAAAATTTTTGGATCTGTAAATAGAAACATTTATTTTTATCTTCTATCAACTATAAGAAGCCTTCAAGCTGGAACACATATTGTGCACTGACTACAAGAAGTACCAAAGAACAGAAATGTCAAATAAACCTAGTATTTCAAGAGACAGAGTCTACCATTAATATATTCTTGTGCAAGAGTCTTTCTCATGGTCATAGCCACTAGGAATGTGTCTGAATAGCAAAAGAGAAAGGGTGAAATCTCATTAATTTCAGTGGGGACAAGATTTTAGCCAATTTGCTTGTTGCTATAAATCCAACCTTACGAGGACTTCTAATATGTTGCTTTAAACACATTCAAAGCTGATGCAACTTTTTTTCACAGTATTTTTTCCCAGATGTTTGTGTATCTAACAATATCCCTAAAATGGTGCTATGTTAATACCTCCGACAGTTTTGATTTTTTGAAAGTAGAATCTAATTTTAGAAAACCATTAGATAAGTTAGAGTGAAAGATTCACCAAGTAAATGGTACTTTATAAATCTTCTTGTCTAGATGGATGAATTAAATACAAGTGTCTGGTTTTATTTTTACTTGATAAGCATTGAGACTACCATGAATCCCAAATGGATATTTTTGAGAACAATGAGATAAACTCCATCTAATTGCAATATTTTGAATTTTTTTGCTGCTTACTGAAGATACGTAGCATATGAGCTTTTATCTAGATGACCTGATTCTCAAATTCCAAACACTGAGGACTGGAAAGTAAGGCAAGAGCTAAAGATAAATAATTTTTTTTTTTTTAAATCTGCATTTATTTGAGCTATGGATGAATAAAATATAGGGCACATAAAAGTGACAGTACCTTCTAGGCTAGTAGATTGCACAATCTGGACTTTCACAGCTACAGTATTTTCTCAGGCATGTGCTACACTAAGAATACTAAAAATATACAGATTTAAAAGGTGATGCTGACAGAACATCTAAGTAATGATAAAATACTCAATACCCATGAATTACATCTTCCAAAGTGTCTTGAAACTAAGCACAAAAGCCTTCACTCTCTACTCATATTGATGTAAATTGGAGGGAACTTTCTGGGGTGAAAACTCAACTATATAGATATCCACAGTACAACTGATGAGTGGGTGGTGGCAAGCTTGAATTGATAGAACCTTTAAATTCCTGGCTGCAGTTATAAAATTATGTCTATTCAATTTTGTCTTTGAGAAACTATTAATAAAGACACAAATATCCAGGTGGCAGAGCTGAATTCCTGAATTCCTGAATTCTTTCCCTTTTGATGTCCTATCTAGTAGAGAATGCAAAGACAAAAGCTAAAATTTGTGTTGCTTCATTAAAACAGAAAAAGACATGTGAAGATAAGTCCACTGGAATTTGCTATATTAAGAACAGACAGGAACCAGTTCAGACATAGGAATTTGGATCCTCTATCATGTTGGTTTGCCCATTATTCCCTGTTTTCAGACATATTTTCAGCAGTCTTTGCACTGTCATGCCAAACTCTATAGTGTGCCACATGTGTGTTCACTTCCATGATATAACACCCACCAGCCTTGTTGGCTCCAACACAACCCTCTCTTGATGTCAGACTCTTTGAACCGAAAAAAAGAGACGCTTTAGGGTCATGTAGACATTGTATAGGGTCTAGAGGAGAGCCAGGGCCAAGACCTGTCGCTTCACAGGCCCCACCTGCTCTGGACAGGATTAAATCTGAAGCAACGTATAAGCCAGTCAGCTGGTGTCACACAGACTATCACCTACAGTTTCTAGAGGATGATATTTTTTACCTGTTTTCAGGTTCTAAACTAAAATCAAGAATACTTTGATGGGCTGGAAAGTTAATGCAAATAGTGGGATAAGAATATGGTCTGACTCAGTTTTATTGTAATATAGTTCCACTTCCTGTAAAATACAAGGCAAATGGCACTTGGACGGTAAAAAAGATGACCAGGCTTGTCATTACCGTAAGACAATTGTAAAACTGTTAGCACTGAGAGAAAAAGAAGCATTCAGAATCTGGACAGGGTCCCAGCTGAGTGTAACACTGTTTTGGAGCCATGTTTGTTACTGAACTTACCCTTCCTACTTTTTTTACAGAGTCTCTGACCCCCATGACATATCAGTGTAGTTAGATGAACAATCAAGTTAATTCATGCTAGCTAACAAGCTTGATGCAATTTATGCATTTTTAATGTAGAATACTTCCACTAACCATCACTAATAACATCCTCTTCATTACAGGAGAGCAAGGCTCCTCCTGTGTTAGTTATGCCTAGAATTAGATTTCATCTCACATAACTTTAGCTGTCAAGTTTAAGCCACTCACCACAGTATTCCTTTGTAGTCACTGGAAAGAGATAGACATCTCCAAAGGGCGATTCCTTCCATCTCTCTTCGATACCTGTCTACGGATGGGATGAATCACCCTCTGGAGGTGCTTCTCTCTCTTCATTGCCTAGAGATGGAGTCAAGCTGATTTTAACTTATAGACATCTAACAGAGACTTCTAACTTATAGATAGTGAAAGTGGAATGAATCCCACCTTCAGCATGTATTTTAAGTAGTTCTCTGCTTGGTGTAAAGAGGATTGAAAGAAGATTTCTCTAAGTGCGAGCATGATTTTGTTGCTGCTGGTTGGAATGCTCTGCTTTCTTCTCTTGCCTCCCTGAGACGCTGACAGCTCTGATGTTAATAATGGAGCACCAGCCAGGCTTCAGCGATTTGCAGAAAAAAGGCAAGTTATGTAATTTTTTTTAGGTAATAGCTGCAGTCTGGGAAGAATTGGCCTGAAACTGTCTGAAGCTGGGAGAATCTTCCATGTTAAATAGTTTAATTTCAGGATAATATATCCATGACTTGCATTAAAAAAAAAAATCTAACCTATTTCATTTGCTGTATTAAGTAACTGCATTTGTTCCTAATATTCTTAATTATGTCAATTTGAAAATTTCAGCACTTCAATTTCAAGTGTGAATTTAGGGAGAAAGTTTGGCAATCTACTACTTTCATATTTTAGTTGAAAAAGCACCTCACCTTGTGTGGTGATAAAATAACATTTCATGAATTCAAGATTTTTTGATGTGGATAAATAAAATGGCTTCATGATCTATCATTTGATGCTTTCCCAGCACTTATCCATGGCCTAAGTTCATGGTGTTGCCAAGACTTGTAATTGAATCATGCATTTTGCAGCAATCAGTATTTTTAGTGACTTAGCTTCAAAAATCCTGTTATTACCTGATAATCACTGTTTTTATTAAAGAAAAAAAAAGAAAAGAATCCTAAGGATATGGATTGCAGAAGAAAGTTCAAAAATATGAACTGCAAAATCTTAAATCCAGATGATAGAAAGTGAAAAGAAGTCCTCTGGAGGTAGGCAAGGATGCCCTGTCTGGCACAACACTCAAATCTTCAAAGTGTTTCTACCTGGAATCGTTTCAGAATAGCTACTCTGCATTAAGACAACCCACAACACTATATACCTTATTCTGGAATAATTTTTATATAAGCTATCATCCTAAATTGCCTGCCACAGACAGCTTGGTTAACAACCTAATCAATGTTTGCCTCAATACATTATTTAGAATCATTAACAATAGAAAAGAAAGGCTAATGGCCATCTATGCAGGGCTGTGCACGGAAACATGTGCAGCACTTTTTGGGAAGGAAACTTGGGACTTCCAATGTGAAAATTTCCTTGGGTTAACTAAGAACAGGTTTTAAAATCAATGCAGTTAAAATAGTGAAATAGGTAGTGTCAGCTCTTTTAAATCAATATAATCCTGACAGAGCTTGGTTTAACTTATACTGTGTTAAAAACAAACCAAAATAAACTGCCTGTAACCCAACATTAATGTGTCTACACAGAGTTTGTACTGAAGTAATGAAACTGATTTTAAATTCATTTAAGTCAAAACAGTGCTAGAACTGCTTACAAACAGAATTTTAACTGGAAAATGATTTATTAAATATAGATAATGCAGCCAGTGTGGTGGATATGAGAGAGAAGGAAATCAGGATCTGGACATAATGAAAAAACTGAATGGGTATGTCCAGGCAGTATTGTGCAATATTCAGAGACATAAATAAAGGGAAGAATATTTAGACTGTAGCCAGTTCCCTTCATTATATAAGGTCCCAACACATAAATATGCATTGCTAGATACACAGGCAGATGGCATAAATATGGCAAAAAGGATGGAAGTTTAAAGTGGATGCGTGGGGAAATGGTCTAAACCAGAATAAAGGGCTCATGTCCTTAATGGAAAAGAAGCAAGAATGCCACTTGGAATACTACCATGGAAACAAATACAAGCAAATACAGCAGAAATATATTACCACCCTATAATTTTTTCCTCTCAACTTTTCAAAGGTCTTCACGTGTTAAAATTCTGGAGGGGAAAGAAAATGCAAAGAGCTTTTTCTAGTATTGTTTGAGATTGCCTTTTTTTTAGACAAGAACTGTTTTTCTATCTAGAGTCCCTCAAAAAATGAAGATATCCTCAGCACAAAATAAAAACTGGTCATGAAAAATATAAATGCTCTTTCAACTTGAGAAGGGAATCACTTCATAATTTACACTATCTCTACTTGAAAAGAGAACAACTTCACTACTCATGAGTTATTGGTTTTCCCCTCTTCATTAAGCATTCCTTGTCTGTGTTTCTATCTATTTAGTGCATGTTCTTCACACTCCCTTGTCAATGCCCTTAGATACAAGGGATATATTTGAGACTTAGTGCACAAAGAACTTTCATTTTAATACACAGCAAATTAGAGGCACTGCACAAGTATGTACATGTGGTGTACCAGAATATTAACATCTAAAGTGGACTCATCCTCCTTGTATAATCTTTTGCCCACATCCCAACACGGTTTTCTAAGATTTTCTAATCAATTAATTTATCTCTTGAAGGGAATGCTTTGCTGAATTTACCTGTGATGATATATGTAAAAAATGAAATCTGAAGTGTTGTTATTGTTGACAGGAAGCTGAGTGACAAGAATTGCGTACAGCATAGACAGAAAAGTGCTTGCACTGTAAAATTTTCTGTGCCTCTAAACAAAGACAAGAACAGGTATAACTAGCCTGATACTGTTTAGTTATGTAACAGATTGAGGGTCTGGGTTTTAGTCACTGAAAATGTGATAAACAACGTTGTGCATTAATGCAGAAAACAGATTGAGCTTTTTAATGGTACATCAAATAAGACTTTATTAGCATCTATTAGGTTCAACCCAAAGCCCGGGAAATAGCATTAATGAGCATCATATATCAGGCTGTCTGTTATTAGATAACATTATCCCTTAAAACTAGCAAGTCATATAGTACTTTATACTTTTTACCTTTATCTTTAGAATTAGCTGCTCACATCCTCTCCTGTTACACTGGCCTTACTATTAGTAATAGTGAACCAATTTATAAACCCATTAGTGACACTTTTTCCCGAAGATAAAAACAGTCAAAATTATCTGGCAGCAATTAATCTTAATGGCTGTATGCAGTAAACAGCAATGGGCTAATTCCAGCTCTGTCAGCCCCATCAAACAATCCCACATTAGGCAGCTTTTCACTGATCCATTAAGCATATTCAGAACAACAACAAATTCAATGCTGAAGGCATATGCACTAAACATTACAACAGTGATCTTCTGAAGCCATCATTATCTCTTAAATAGTACTTCCCCCATGTATTATCATTATGCTGTACATTAGAAATACTTTGATTAAACTCCCTTAATTCATAACAGCCAGCTGCAGACCATTTATGCAGTTAATCTCAACACAACAGCTATTGAGGAAATATAACAAATGAAGGCTGTAAACTGGAAGTCATTACTATAAAAGATACTGGTTTCCTAGCCCTCGTAGTGCAAAGTGCATGGCAAGATTGTACTTCAGAATGACAGTAATGCAGACAGAAACAACTAATGTCTTTCCACATATCCTGCAACATATGCAGCAGGAGTTGCAGCTGAAAAGGTGTGTGCAGGAGTGCCCTGACAAACTGTCAGCGTGAGTGGCAAAAACATCGAGGATCCCCATGTTCACAGGACCAAAATATCACATCAGATCCAGCATGCAAACTGTAGCCTTTCCATGGTTTTGCTGGCTTCATTTGGAGCACACTGTAATTTGTCTCTATGAAAGAACAACTCCGATTCCTTCCTCTGTGAAGCTCCAGTAAGTAGCAATGACACTTTGAAAGACTGTAGACCTTTAGTTTTCTTTCCTACAAGTAATAGCTGTTTTGAGAATTTTTATTAGACTGTTTTCTCTTTAAGGTATAATGAATACGGTGTGGCAAGAAAATTTGCATAAAACTTTCCATGGTGATGTAAACAAAACAATATTATCAGAACGGGAAGGAAAACAGTAGCTAATTTATATTTCCACTCTGACCTGAAATTCACATGAGATATTCTCATTTAATAACATGAAAATGTTAAATAGATAAAAGTTGATGGTATTTTCTTAAGTTTTCATCAGATGTATTCCATAAAAAATATGTATTAAAAATACACTCAGAGGTATTCAGGGTGCATGTTAAGGAAAAAACAGGAGCTAAATTTGTGTTAAAAATCTAGATTGTACCTTTTATTAATTAAAAAATACCTCAAGAAATCTGTGGGATTTGGGTACAAAAAACACTTTCACAAATTCTTTACTTGTCAAGTGTAAAGAAACCATAAAAATATTAGTGAATAAGGTCTATGTGTTTTACAGTTCTTCACTATATATAAATAGTTTATTTGATTTTAAAGATATAAACCACAGACACAGTGTCTATGTTGCAATGAAGTGATCAAATAAATAAAACTTCAATTTGGCATGAGCCTAGCTGCCAGTTCTGATTTTAGTTCCAGTTCATAAGTCCAACTCACTCAAAAGTGGAATGCAAAACCTCCGCAGCACCTTCAGGAGCTGCACTGAGGAGCAGGAAAAGGTATGCAAGAGGCAACAACACTGTCTAGAAGGCCAGAAGAATCACCTTCCTGATATTTGGATAAAATCAAGGTGAAAATTCTCACTACAAGTCCAGTTTCATACTTCCACTGCTTTCTGAAGGTCATGCACTGCTGGAATATATGAGGCTGTAGCTCTCCACCCACTTATGTGGGGAGGCAGACCTGCATACCGTGGTAGATGTGTACCACCTCTGCAGACAACACACTTAAAGAGTGAATTTTGCAATGATGTAATCCACCCCAACCACAGACCTTTTACAGACTATCATAGTATTCTCCCTTTCAGAGGGAGAAGAATGGACGTGGGCTTCAGATACAGATTTCAAACACAGGCACTCTTGTTACGTCCACAGCGCCTTGCCTTATGATCTTAGGTAAGCTTGATTTTCTTTCTTTATAATATTGATAAGGTGACTTTACCGCGTGGCATAACAGTTGCCAAGGCTAATTGATGATGGGTATGGTGCTTCCAAGGTCTGTGATCAGAAAGCTGAACAGAAAAATTACTTTCTGCATGATTTGCAATAAGGCATTCTGATCATTGTCTATCAAGTCTGGCTTCCACAATCAGAGCTAGAAAAGACTTTTAGGCACCAGCAAGTCTGTCTATTACATAGATTTACTCTGCATCCTTGTAAAACCAGCACTGGCTCCCAGCAGGGCTGACCAGGTTCTGAGATGATGAAAATGAACAGAAATGGCTGTGGTCCTCAAGAAGGCACATGCTGAGCATGCAGGAACTATATCCCTGCTTGCATCCTTCACTGCTGCCACCACAGTAGGCAATCTGTTTTTTAGTAAGCAACACTAGATAGATCAGTTTCAGGAAATTATTTCTCCATGTCAGTCTCATTCCTGCTCTTCTAGAGAAAACTGTATGTCAATGTTGGGAAGCAGATGAGGTGAGCTTTATCTTTAGCCTATTTTGGGTGATCTGGAGATAACCTAAAACAAGTAAAGCACCTGAAAGCCAAAGATGGTGCCTTAACCCAGAAGAGGGAGAAAGCTGAGGAATTAATTTTGTTTATTTATTTATTTACAGTGAAGTATTTCTAGGGGCAAGACCTTCAGACAGCAAGGCATATTAGACATCCCGATGAAAATCAAGATCTCAGCAGAGTCCGGGCACTTAAGAGAAAAACATCTTCTGACTAAGGATTTCTAAGACTGAAAATTTTCAATTAGGTGCCTAAACACAGTTGAAGTTTCCTACAGAACAGAATTTTCAATGTCTTAGATATAACTTTTATATTCTTCATATATTGGCTATTAACTTGGGAAGAAGTAACTTTTCCCAAACATAAAGAGAGACTGACTCACCATCCTCTCTGGCAGTCAGAAAGATCTGTGATATTATATGACAATTATAAATAATAAAGTGTAACTGAATCATGATATGCAACTATTTTGTCCGGTTTCACATTTTGCTTCCTTTCCAGAAGTACTTGTTTCCTTAAAAGCAGTGGAAAATGTCAAAAGCAACACATTTTCAATAATTTATCTCATTTTTTAAAGATATCATATGCTTGGATTTGAGCAAATCCAAGTAGGTATGTGCTAACCTTCACAACAAAGCAGAAGATCATTCCACCCTTCTCTCCCAGAAAACAGAGCAATAGAATTTGTCATCTCAGAGTGGGCCCTATTCTGGGGAGTACTGAGTAAGGAATGCAGGTGATAATGAATATAGGCAAGAATGACAAATTATTCTCAATTGCTACTTGCACACACAAAAATGTCACTTAGATATAGTTTTACCAGATAACACTTTTTTTTTTTTTGGCTCAGACTTAATATGATTGATTTCTGAAGAATATACGTGTATATATATACATTTCAAATGCAGTAACAGGGGAACTACTCTGCTTACTTTAAAAGGACCATTTACTAATCTTGAATTTAGCTAACCAAGCAGTGTGGCAAGGAGTTTATAAAGATTCCCATAATTCTGCCTAGAACACGATCCAAGCACAGAGCTCTTACTGTACCAGTAAGAATTTGTGACTAAAGAGAAAATATACTTGCTGAGCTGCTAGTATGATATGGATTATGTTAATTGCAGAAGAATTTTATACATGGATTTTATTTCAAATTGTGGACATTGTCTCTTTTTATTTTGACAATGTGTGAACAGTCAGATGTGGAACTAGCTGTATAATGTGTCCTAGTTTTTCACAAAGGGAATATAATATTGATGAGAACCACAAAATAGTTTGGTCATGCTATGACATATTTTTCCTATTATTGCCATATTTCGAAAGGGTCAAGCTTAATTTTCAAAACCAGAATATTATCCTCTTTTGTCTAAGCTAATTTCAGGTCACCCAACAGTGGTAAGGAACTTTGAAAACATTCTATTGATTTTACTGATAAAATTCCCAACTCACTGTCTAATTTGGGTCTGTGATGAAATGTGCATAAAAGTAGACAGACCTGTTCTTAGAATTATTGTTATAAATTGAACTAATTCCGAGCAGAAGAGCATGAGTTATGAGTTAAAGGAAGACATCTCCACTAAGAGACTACAGAGGAGAAGAATATTTTGCAGGTTTCATTTTGTTCATTTATTTGTTCAAGTTTGCTTTTGCATGAAAAATGCCATTGTAAGAGTTAAATGAGGTTCTGACAGAGAATCCATAATTCTCCAATTTTATAGTGTTTTTGTCCCTAGTTCTTCAATCCTTTAATATATTTGGAAGAATTTCCACATAAAAGATGTTTCCTTTTTCTTCAGTGGGACTGTTAAAGTGTGCAAAGTTTAATCGAGTTCAAGTATTCTGTGTGCTGACAGAATGTTAGGAAATCAAGTCTAATGAGTGGTCAGACAGTGCAAAGAAGTAACTATAGAAATCACAGAAACCATACTGATTTATAAAAGGCTGTGTTAAGGAGTGTAGGGTTTTCTTCTCTAAGGGATCAGAATATAAGCAATGAAATGGAGAAATGGTTTTCAACCTTTTTTGAATTTGCAGACAATCCAAATATATTTTTAGTGGAAAGAAATACCCTTGCAATATATATAAACTTGCAGATTATAAAACAGCTTTTTCAGGGACCACTGACAGGAAGCCCAAGGATTCCCAAGGGTTCACAGGCTATAAGCAAGAAATCACTGAAATTAATAGTACCAAATTATCTACCCCATTCTAGTTTTGTTTCATAGGTTTGACATATTGTCTTGAATCTGCCTTATTAATTATCTAGACTTACATTACTATATTCCTTACATATCTAGAAATGCCAAAAAAACCACGGAAAAGTAATTTTAAAAATTTCATTACATCTTGTCTACGAAAAATTATATTTTATGAAGGAAAGAAAAGGAACAAAACAATGATTCCATTCATATACAATGTGTCAGTAATTTATAACCAATTTATCAATGACCATGCAGCTGCATTCACTGTAGTTTAAAAAAAAAAAGCTCATATAATGCTCACATAGTCTCTGAAAGCATAGCATCTTAATAAAGGAAGAGGAAGCCACCAGAGTAATTAGAAAGGTATATTGTAGTGCATATAATGGCAGAAGGATGTTTGTATTATAGTCCAACACATCATTAAGGATACAATTGTTATTTAATGTGGCACAATCATCTTTCTACTCTTCATGAAATCCACTTAAGTAATTACTTTTCTTAGCTCATTGGCTCTATGAACTGACAGTTTAGCAAAGTGCTATGTCTAAAGAAATACTAAATCTCCATTTTTATAATACCCTACCTTTTTAGCTTGACTGTTACTGTTTATTTGGACTGTTGCTGCTTACCTGGAATGGCTATTTTCTCATTTGGAAAACTGGTGAGGAGAGTGGGGAGGAGAGGGGAAAACTGGAATGGGGAGGAGAGAGTGGAAAAAAAATACCAAAAGCTTACAGAACTGGCTTTAAAAATGTAAATATTAAATTAAAATGTCCGCTTCCTTTTTCTCTACAGGGTACCCCTTTCCCCCAGACTTAGTTTTGAAACAAATACACATAAGCATCTGCCAAATTAATTGCTTGTACAAAGTTTAATAATTTTTATTTCTGTTAGGAGCAGAACTGTAGCTCAGTAGTGCAACACCTTGAGTTGCTTCTAATCTCTTTTTTGGAGGAATAGTTTTACAAAGCACAGTTTTCAAGATGTAGGGGAGTACTCTTTTATGAAACTTAGTGATGAACATTAAATAACATTATTTTACTTTATAATCTTTTTGCACTTATGAATGCAATAATATAGGGGAGCAAACATCATTTATATACTCAAAACTCATTCATTTTTTTCCTGTCATGCATATGTTAATATAAAGTTCAAGACCATTCTGCAGAGCAAGCCCAACATTTAGCAGACACCGCACTGTAGTGCAACATTTAAATTGCCCAACAGAATGTTTTCATTTTTTTTCATTTTAAACTTTAAGCTCTCTTTCAAAGGATGTTGTTGTCTTCGTGTTTGCTAGCATTACAACAAGGTAAGTCTGAAATACGTTTATCTTATTTGGTAGATCTATATTTGATGCTCTTTGTTTGAAAAGAAGTGTCAGCTGTATTTTACCTTATTATATAAAAAAGTTTCAGAATTTAATTAAGGGTCAAGTACCCGCTGTAGATAAATGCAACAGCTAGAGCATATTTCTGATCTCTCTGAAGACTGCAATCATGAAAATTATTATCATTGAGTAAAACTGGTCTCAATGATGGTGACTGGGAGATGGAATCTGTTTTAGTCAGCCATAATTTACATAATAATGGGTTCTGAGTTTTCATCAGCACCTTTTGTTTTTACAGTGCTTACTGCTACAGTAAATTGTCAAAATGTCATTCCTATCCAATCAGCCAGAAAATATCAACAGTAAACAAGGCACAAGAAGAAATCTCTGATTTAAAGTGTGGTGGAAGAAATAGTAAAACAGGACACTGGAATAGTTGCAGTCTTATTCTGTTATTTTCAACAACACTGCTTAACAACTTATGAAAAATTATTTTTTAATGAAACAATGCCACAGAGGGGAAGTGACGTGATTAAAAAAATCTCAGAAAACTGTTAGGTAACTGGTTTGTTTACATTTATGTTTTTCATTACCTGTTTGTTTCTTCTTCCATGTGGCAATCTATTTCACTTCTACAGGCAAAATAGACTCAACTGAAAAATTATTGCAGTCTGGGTAGCCTCAGACCTACAAGTGCCCAAAAGCAACTTAATCAAGATAAATACTGAGTTCTAATAAAAATTCTAGCCCAAATGAATCTATCTTCTCTCTCTCTAACAAACACACAAAGCCTGATAGTATTTAAGTTGAAATGAATTCAGTGTAACTTTCTACCACCCTCTAAAATTCACAGAAGTGCAAGAAGAGGAGGAGCATGACTAAGTCACAGTGTAGGCTTTATAGCCGTCGTATTTATACACTACATTCGAATTAAAAGATTCACATTGTCTTTGAAATAAAAATGAATAAAGTGGCATCCTGCCAAAGACAACCAGAAGCCACCCTTGTGTGGAACTGAAATACTTGGCTCAAGTAGTACTTAATTTATTTTCATAAAATGACAAGTTGTATAAATGTATCTTTAAAACAGTGGCAAAAACTTTAAAAATAGTTTCTTTGCATTGTGATCCATAAAGTTGACACAGTCATCGCCTGTATATGAACAGAACAAAACCTGATAAATGTTTTCAAGGAGGACTTCCAGCACTGTGTTAAAAATCTTCAAAAGATGTGATCACATAGTTGAGTCACTACAGAAAAGGCTCACAGCACCTTCTTTTGAAAATGAATAAGAGTTTTAAAATCTATTGAAATGAAGTGTTGACATAAGGAAAAATTTTGTAGAGCCTTCAGGTTTCTTTACCATTCACTTTATTTTACTTGGCTACTTTTAATTTTTTTCCCACTTCTTCTCTTTGAAAATCCTGCATTGTCCAAGCCCTTTCGATTAAGCAGCTTGCCTGAATGAAAGGAGTGTGATGAGGTGGCGGTGCATCAATAAACAGGGTGCCTCTCAAAGCGGGACAGAACGCTGAGAAATAGGGCTGATCAGTGGTAATTACTCTGACACTTCATGCAGTACAGGGAATTAACTCCCAGGACTTTGGGCCGAATGGAGAAGTAGTAGTTGATGTTCCACATTGTGAATGCCTCAGTGCCTGAACCCATTATGAGTTTAAACAGAGATGGGAATTCACTATATACAGGGTTTTTTCTTTCTTTTCCCCCACCCCCCAGTTAGAAATGTGAAGCAGAGTGCAGAAAACAGAAATAATTTGGGGTGTTGAGCTGGCTCCATTTCTGTATTTTTGCTAAGGTCTTTGCATTAATTTTTCATTAAATCACAAATAATTCAATAAAGGGATGCTCAAAACAACCATATTTATGGGAATCCACCGATTATGTTGAGCAAGACACCCATATGCCAAGTTAAGGAAGTGGAATTGCTCTAAGGCAGACCTGCAGAAACCAGGGTACACAAAAACACATAGCAGGAGAGGAAATACAGCTAAAAAGGCAACTAGTTAGCAGCTGCCACTATGACCTTTAACTGCATCCATGGTAACTGGACTAAAGATGGAGTTCCATTTTATTATTCTCACACCCACAATGTTAAGCCTATGAATCCCATCGCAATTTAATGGCTGAAATCAGAAGGCAGATCTGTGTTCATTGGACCAGTGCCGACATCCTCTTAGCTAATGAGTGCAATAAACATTTTCATGCCAGGAAACCAATGCAAGTGGAAATATTATGCCATGCAGAAATCTATCCCCCAAACACAAAGAAATGGTCAGTAAAGTCAGTCCTTTATGTTCATTTGCATATACTGTAATTTTTCAGGGTTTAGACCACTCATCTTTAAAGCAGGAAGATATTTAACTCATATATTCTGAAATACTGTGGCATGCAACAGCATTCAATTTATATTAAGGATCGTGGGAAGAATTACATATTCCAGAGTTAATGACTATAGCTGCCTCCAATTATTTTCCTAAAGGAATCTTATATTTTTAAAAACTATTTTTGCTTTCATGCACTTAAAATATATTTCATCCATTTGCAGGCTATGTTCAGTACCACCAGCTGAGCAAAAGACAGTAAACCAGCAAACTCTTTCAAGAAGAAAAAGGGCTTTGTTCTAACTTTTGTTGCTATTGTAATGTGACTCATACAGTTTTCCTTAAGCATCAGTGACAACAGTGTCATATCTTTGTCATGTGAGCTGAAAGTCAAACATATATCATCCTTATTTGGGCTGTAGAAACAGAGCAACAACAACAGTGGTTAAAAGGATCTGTGCTGGATGTGACTTTGAAACCTCAAGCACTTCCACCTCTCAAGTTCTGTGTCGACCTGTAAAACCAACAATGAGAGGTATGGAGTGGAGCTAAGAATTGATTTATAAGCCTTTACCTGGAAAAAAGAAAAAAAAAAAGGGATAACGATGAGGAGTAGCCATAATTATTTTAAAAAATCTTAAATATAGCAGTTTAGCCACATTGAGCTGTTCTGTCATTTATCTGTCTTAGCTCACAGCTTCTCCTAAAGAAGGAGCATCATTCTAATAGCACAACAGACCAGGGTGAAGAAGGAAACTCTGAATGCATAAATGTGCAGCTGGGAAATGAAGGTCACCAAAATCTCCTTGAACTCTTGGGTAAACCCACTGTATTTGCTTCAAAGTGGTGCAGTCAAAGACATAAAACTACATTAGTACACTCATAAAGAGCATTATGTGAAATATCCCTGCCTCTCACAGTCAACTTCCTCCTCTATCTTAAAATACCCAGAATTTTATTTTTGTTAAAATGTTAGCATGGCATAAGGAGAGAGGGCTTAATGACTTCCCTTGACAAGAACTACATGTATTTTTTTTCTTATGGAATACGGCCAAATATCCTTTGTAATAAAAAGCTTGAACTATTTTGCTAACAGAAGCCGCTTGTTCTGGTAACTGTAAAGGTCAGACAGAAAATAATTTTGGTGTTTCTTATCTTTTAAAATAATGTCACTTTTTATCATTACGGTAACATTTTTGGACAACAAAGAAAAGAGAAAACAGTAGATGTGATACCCCAGACCACCAGGTACACTATTTCTTAAAAGACACTAAGTTATAAAAGCTGTTAGCCAATTATACCAAAGACTGGAAATGTCACAAAAGCCAATGAAATCTCCCTGGTAATGTTAAAAAATAATATGCTTTGGATCATACTGTATATTAAATGACAACTGTCAATTTAAAAAAGAAGTACTCCAAAATCTTTGATGCATGACAATTTAGAAGTTGAAACACACTGTTCTTACCATTTAATATCTTTGAAATAAAAAGCTTTTGACATGTTAACTAATGTGAAGGAATAAGTGCTCCTCTCATTTCCCTAACACAGTACTGGACTGCACAGAGTAGCTTTTTGTGACAAATGTCATAAGAAGCAAGATGGTATGTAACCATTTTATTAAGTATATGCATTTATAACTATTACATTAGGTAACAGTAGAGACAGGTGAGATTTTTCTATCCTAAATATTGTTCTTTTGTACATGCAGTATTTATTTCAGTTAAAATGGGCATTTGAATAGGCACTGATTGTCAATATTATCTAATCCATTCTTCTGTCTGGGGTTGTAGTACAGCATGATTCAGAGGAAGCTGTCAGTGTCTGAATGTGCAACAATTCCAGCATAAAAGGTCTTTGAACTGCATGTTAGTTGTCTTTTTATTGTTCTGTTTCTTTGTTTGTTTTCCCCAAAAATAGAAGCAATTTACAATCTCTAGCTTCAGGCACCTGGACTGAGTGGCTCCCAGGTAGCTAAGGAAATCTGCCCCAGGCGGTGCTGGATAGTGCCAGGTGCGTAGCTTCAGCTGGGCTCCCAGAGTCATCCACCTTGCAGGATGCTTCCTCCTACCCTAGGAGTGCATCTCAGCAGTTAATGCAGTGGCTCAAATACGTGTGCCTTGACTGGGTCCCAATTGGAATCCTCCTGTTTTAAGGATAATCTGAATTTGAATCCTATCAGGTGTAAAGTCTTCTCCTGCCACTGAAAAATGGAGCTCAGTAATGACATTCAGACAAAAGCCTGACCCTAGGTAAAAGGGGATGTTAGAGAGTCTAAGCCATAGGTGGTCAAATAATGCAAAGGTGACTCAGTGGACACATTTAAGGTACGAATTCTGAGTTGTCTAAATTAACACCCTGTAAAAAGGAAGATTGGGTAGCTAAATAAATAGGAAGTTGCTAGGTGTGTTGACTGACTTTAATGAAATGTGAGTGTGTGTGCTAATTGTTACGCACAGCATGGATGTGGTTTTGTGGTCCTGAAAGTATCATGTTGAAGATCTACATTGCACAGTGGTTGGCAGACTATGCTTGAAGGTGATTCAAAGACAAACCTGCGCCTCAATAAAGGAAAAGGAAAAGTCATAAGCAGTGTAGACCCCACCAACTGGCATCACTGGACTCTGGGGAAAAGATTAGTTCCTGAACCTCTTCTAATTGCTAGTGTAGACACAGGTCAGGAAGACTGCTGTATATTGCCTCAGATCAGCTGTAGATATTTCTCAATTATTTTGCTAAAGAGCAAAGCACAAGATAACCATACCAAGGCTTGGAAATTTTATGAACAAAATCAGTAAGTCTTTATACTTATGCTGTATTCACCAGTATAAAATGAAATAGCAGATGAAAGGGTGGTACCACAGTTGTGAAGAGGGTAGTAAACATGATCAGCTGGGAAATGTTTCCGATCCCAAAAGCAAGAGCAAAAGACAGAAAACAGTCTTGATGGAACACTGGTTGCACAGTACATTTGAAGGTGAAGGTTTTGCTGTTGTGGAATACGGGGACGCCTTAGGACTTTGTTCTGTTAGGCCAGTGACCTGCACTGATGGAGTGGGCTCCATCTCATGGGTAGGGTAAATACCATCTTTGGTTGGAGTAGGTGAATGATACAAAATGACGTTACTAATTGAAGACTTTGTGTTGAGAAATTTAATATGGACTTAATTAGAACCTACAAAGTGCAGAAAATTAATATAAGCAGCTGGAGGAACCAAGCAAAAATGTATGACAAACACCACTATAAACAGGATGGCATTTTTAATTTTTGCCAAAGAAAATAATCGACATATATTGCAGAACTTTCAGAAAGCTGAGATGGAAAAACTGTTCACTGTGCTGTTTAAAGTGCATACTTGTTAAAAAATGTTTCTGGTTTGAATCTGATAAAGTAAAATTATATATTTAGGTGTGCTTTGTGGATAATTATTTTTTATTATTTGATAAAGACTTTATTTCATTCCAGGTAAATATGAATAGGTGTATTTTTTCTTTCTATTTAAATATTATAGAAAAATAACATTTTAAAGAACATTTGGATTTACTCTTAATAGCAAAATATATATCTAGGTGCTTAGAAAGCGCGGTGAAACTTCAGAAATTATACAGTAAAAATTATTTTATCTCAGTGCTTGCACCATTTTCTGTGAGACAAGAGAACAGGAGCTGTATTTCCAATCAAGAAGAGGGAGATCTGAGCTTTCCTTCCCCACCTCATGGGTGTCTGATATATATGGATGTAAAAATTTAAGAAAGCAGACTCCTATCTGGTTTTAGCATGACATTTAAATCCTGCCAGACCTGGTTGCCATACAACTGTTGGTACAGGTCATCCCAAATTCTGCAATACTTTTACATGCATCAAAACTAATGTCTTTAGGAGACTTAACCATTCCAAGGTAAAAAACCGTTCAGGGCTACTGGTATTGCATAAAGATAATGGAGAAGATTCCCCATTAGTAATCAAAGAGGGTACTGAACAACAAAAACAAGTGATTAACATTCTGAAATCAGCAGTACTAGATAACCAGCACTTAAGAATTCCTAAGAGCAGCTGGAGAAATGTTCAGTACATTGAAGATAATTCTGAACAAGTCCTAACGTAAGAAATGCTATAGAAAGTAACCAGACAATATTGCTTGTCAGACCCCTTCTGCTGTTGCTACTCTTATGCAAAAAAAAGCGAAGTTAACGGGATATTTATCCTCTGATTTCACAGGAACTGGTACCAGAGTAATAATTGCAAGTGTTTAGCGAAAAGTCCAGAAATCAGCATAAAAATACTCCTGGAAAAATTTATGGATAAATCATTGATAAAAACCAAAGAGAGCACTGTGGAGGTGGAAAGGAATGCTTAGTAAACTAGGTTATTGGAAATAAGATGCTTTAATACAGCCCAGTCCTTACTTACCTTTCTAAATGAGGATGGAAACCACAGAATAGAAAAGAGTGGCTTAAAGTACAGAGGATTAATACTGGATGAGCAACCAAAAATTAACTCAGAATAGCATGATATACAGAAACCCTGACATGATTGCTGAATGGTCACTGAGGGAGCAGGAGAGCTGATCTTTCTGTTATAACTGGTGGAGGACAATGCTGGAGCATTGCACCCACTCTGCAGTCCTCATGTTCAGAAACACACAGTGAAGTTACTGGAGAGGGTAGAGAAGAAATACAGAAATGTTTTTAAAATTGGGAAAAAATGCCTTCTGGTGAGAGATTTGGATCTTTCTGTTTATGAAGCAGAAGATTGAGAGGTGACTTGCTTATAGCATATATACCTTCTCAGGCAGAAAATAATGGATATGAAAGGACTCTGTAATCTAGTGGAGGAAGGCATAATAAGAACCAAAGGCTGGAGCCTGAAGCCAGATGAATTCAAATTGGAAATAAGGCACACACTTTTAATGCTGATAGCTATTAGCTATCAGAACACATTATAGAGGGAAGTGGTGGATTTTCCATCTCCTGAGATCTTCAAATCAAGATTAGATAACTCTCAGGAAGATATACTTTAGCTGTAGAGAAACTATTTGGCTTAAGGTAGGGATAACTGTGTGAAAGATAAGTGCCTGTGATCAAGAAGAAAGTAGATTAGATGATCTAAGAGTTCCTCTTTGCTTCTTGCACTATGAAAATTTGAAAACCTGCAATATGTAGCTGGGAGTTAATCTGAGTCTTCCACCCCAGATTTAGTCCAATCAGATTACCGGTGCATTGAAGTGAAATTCATACCCCATCCCTCACTCTTTTATATTCCTTTGCAGGGTTTACCCAGAGGGAAGTCAGATTTATTGCTGTTTGCTTTCCTTCGGTATGCTGCTAGGGCAATGCTCCATGTTGGAGAAATTAATGGAAAAGATCTGCAACCACTGTTTAGACTTTCATTCACGCTTCATTTCCAGAAGAGCTCAAAAGAGATATCACTGCTCTGGCATGTACTTCTAGGATTGTGGCATGGCAAAATGCAGAAAGGTTGTGTTGACTATACCACCTCTTAACTTTACTAATATTATGACTTTGTATTTGCAGTCTTCACTCCCAAGCCACTGCAATTACTGGAAAATTCTTGCTTCATATGTGATCAAAGGCATCAAAGAGAACAGCTTTGTAATTTGGGGCATCCACAGATAGGTACAGAGAAGTTGGAAATTTGTTATTATGTTAAAAGATGTCCTTTGTTAAAGGGTGCTATGTAGTCCATGTAGGGAAAAAAACCAGGAATATATTTTGTCTGGTCATGGCCTCCTATATCAGACAACTGGTATAAATAATTTGGTTACAAGGTTTATATTGCAAAAGACCATAGATTAGTGGTGACACTAACAAGAGAAGTAGGCAGTACTTCAGAATCTCACAGTTTTGATAATATGGCATGCATTTATTTATCTCAGGCTTTATTCAGGCTTGAAATTACTGGTTTCCAGCCTGATTTTTTGACGATGAGAGGAATAGGAAAAGGATGTGCAAGACAATGTAGCTAGGAAAAAAATGAAGATAAGATTGGTTTAACAAGGAGAAAGGGGAGAAGAAAAAGTCAATGTATATTTGAAAACAAATAAAATGAGCAGATGAAATTATGGTGCGAAAGGACAAGTTTATGAATAACTGTTCTATGGGCTCTTAAGGCATAAGTAATTTTATTTAACTTCAGCTGTCAGTGTCTGAGGTTGTCATTGTAAATTCCCTCTAGTGCCAATGGAGAGAAAGAGACGCTTTTAAAAAATGATTCAGCTGACCCATTTTAGCCATCTAAAGAGACGAATCACACCCTAAAAATGCCTATTTCTCTCCATTGATTATGAAAAGAGTCCAGAGTGACAACTTCAGATGTAGATGCCTCAGTTATAGATTTTTGTATTTTGTTGGATGAATCCCACTATTAGAGCCTATAGATTCTGACACATCTTCTCTTTTTTTCCATAATTTCTTATTGAAAAAACAGCTAAGATGGAGAAACAGAGGAGATATACATACATTTGCTTCGGGTGCAATTTACTGTAGAATGACTGGAGAATTGACATTATATGTGTTAAATGTTGACATTTTGATGAAAAAATCAACCCCCAAAATACTTCAGTTGAGAAAGAAAATATTTCTCTGTGGAAATACTGACATGTGGCCTCATGTCAGTGACAGGTCAGTACTTCAGGCTTCCAGCCTTCACTGTAGGATAGAGTCTCTGCCTGGACTACACATTCCAGGATTCAACCTGGTTCCTTCCATTGGTGTTCCTGGTGGTGCTGCTTGGGGTTCTCATGGAAATGACAAATTACAAGAGATGAACCCAGCTAAACAGTCAGAACAGGTCAGAGGAGCATGAAGTAGTGAATTTACACATTCTGCGAAGTGGCATACTTTTAAAAGAAGTATACAGAGTTTTGATAAATAATAGCAAGTTAATATTTTAAACAAGCACATGACATTTTTTTAAAAGAAAAAAATTAGTTTAGAATCAATAACCTGACTTCTTAACATCCGGACATTATGCAGCCTTCAAAGAAAGTTGAATTGTGGTTGTATACTTATTGCTTGCTTTGCTACTTTATTTCTGGGCTCTTTGTAAACTTCTAAGTCCCCACACATTTTGATAGATTTATGATCATATTTTACATTTCCCTTTCCTTTTCCCTTCCCTTCCTGTTCTTTTTTCTTGCTTCCTCTCTCAGCCCTTTGCTTTCTATCTCTCTCTCTTGTCAAGGAACTGTGGATTATGCTAATAAACTTACTACTCATTTTACTAGTAGTGTATTTCCCAGTGTGGAGGAAATCACAGAAAAACACAAACAAATTAGATCTGTTTGACAGGTTATCAAATCAAACTTAAGTGCAAAGGTAAGCATAAGTGAGGTTCAGAAATATCTTTGAAGATAAATCTTATGCATAACATTTCTAGAGATAATATCATGTTCAATTTACTCACGTGCATAAAATAGTAACTTTTGTGAATGGAGTAAACAAATTTTGGTCTTCAAGAAGCCAGAGATTATGACTCCTAATTTCAGCTAGAGGGAATTGAAACGTAGAAAACTTAATTTCAGTGTTTCCTTTTAAAGAAAATCTCAGTTTTAAAAAGAAGACCTAAAGCTGAACAACCTCTGAGATTCTGAGTCTCCTTCAGAGAGCTCTGACATTGCATTATTTGTCAGTAAAACTAAGGTGGCAAAATAGGCTGCTTTTAGTTTTATTTGGAATTTAAAGTCAACTGCTTATAACAGTATATGATACGATGCAAATAAAAAATAGACTTTAATGATACACATTATACACAACCAAAAGCTCTAATGACATAGTCAAGAACTCAAAAAATTTGCCTTTTAAATACGCATAATGTTTTGCATTTGATTATGTATTCACATATTATTTATTTTTACAGATGTCACCTTGCATTTTCCCAAACCTTGATGCCCTCTCTCTCTAACTTCCAAGCTGCCACAGCCTTCTCAATTCAATGTCTTCCCCGTAGGTGGTCCTTTAACCTGGCTCCATTTACACCCACTATAGTGATCTTTTTTTGTCAATTTTGCATGAGATTCACTTTTCACAGCAACAGTCTCATCTCAGAATTTTCAGTTGGGCTTAGACATGCTTAAACTGTCCTGATCTCTGTTCTACCCCTGAAGATTCCCATCAGTTTTATTTTTACACCTTTTCTGTGCTGGTTTCACTGGCTACACCCTTTGCCTTACTCCCTACCTCAGAGGGTAAGGGCTTCCTACTTCCTAAATATGTGTCCCAGTTCACTGTTCAGTGGGAAGAGTGTGTGTGGGCTAACTCCCTGCAGGTTAGTGACTGACTGTCTGGAGAGCAGCTTTGTTAAGGATCTGGGCGGGAAGCAGCCTAAACATGAACCAGCAGTTCACGTTCCCTGGTAGTCATGGAAGCCAATGGCACCTTGGGCTAAGCGAGACGAAAGGCTGGACCCTTCCAGCCGGGGCTCTTCTATGGTCCTGTGTTCTGTGTTAATGGTATACTGAGGGAGTGATTATTCTCCTGTACTTGGCCACACCCAGATGCTGTGTCCGGTTTTGGGAACCCAATGCAAGAAAGACATAAATCAGTATAATCCAGGGTTTATAGCACATTTCCTGTAAAGAATGTCTGTGGCAGCTAGGTTTTATTCATCCTGAAGTGGCGGCTGCAGAGGGGGCTGCACCTTTCAACATCTATGAGTAGGCTACTAAGATGGCAGAGAAAAGTCTATCACTGAGGGGCATGGCAAGTGAACAAGAGATAATGGACTTAGCTGGAATGGGAGACGTTCTGACTGGATGTAAGAAAAATTGCTTTTAACTGAAGAAAATAAAGCACTAGAGTAGATTGCCCAGAGAGGCTGTGTAATCCACCCTTGGGGGTTTTCAAGACCTGACAGGAAAAAGTCCTGGGAAACCTGGCTTCTGAATTCAGTGTTGACCTTGTTCTTAACAGAAGGTTGAACCAGAGACCTCCTGAAGACCCTTTCAACCTATAGTCTGTAATACTGTCAAACCTCTGTTGAAAATATTTTCCCAAAAGTTCCTCACTTGTCCAAGTTAGAATGATTTACATTTATATCAATGCTATGAATCCTTTTAAAACTTCAAGCCTTTGCTCTCAGGAATACTTGGAACAGAATACTTGGAACTCTTTAAAGGAAAGACTGCCAGAATTTTTTCAATGTATACAAAACAAGATTATATCCCTGGACTCATTATTGGATACTACTGAGTAGTTTTGTCTGGAATATTTGAAGAAAGCGAAGTGAAATCTGAGGCAAAATGAAAGTAAAAAAGAAGTCTAATTCTCAGATTCTTGCTGGTCTACCAATAGTGCTACCAAAGTTGCTGCTAATCCATCACGACTACAATGAAAGCTCAGCTCCCCATACTACCAGCTAGACATCACATGTTGAAAGTCAGGCAATTTGCCAGACTTTTTAGTGGGAATGCCTTGGTTTGACAAATAAAGAGGTAAACCAGAACGCAGTCTATTTTATCATCTGTTCTTAATGCACTATATTGTTTTTAAATTGAGTTGTATGTGATAAATATTTCAATATATTGGCCAGTTGTAAAAATTATGCCTGGTATCAGCTGTAATAATATACCTGTATTTCTCCCCTCCCTTATCCTCCCCCTCCAAAAAAAATTATTGCTGACCTGCCATAAGGTTTTCTTCTGAAATTCAAGTAGAATTTTCAAATATGTATTACTTAGCTACGAGGTGATTGCTGACATCTAGCAAAGTTAATAAAAAATGAAAACAATGCTACATCTAGAAGTAAAGATACGGGAAAACCACCAACACAAAAAGAAAATAGAGTGCATTTTGTCATATTTTATGGTGGAGAAAGTGGAAGATAAAACAATGTCTGTTAAGCTTGGAAGTTAGGGGTTTCTTATAGAAAAATGTCTATTAAAAAATTGAGTTGCAGAAAAAATTAAACTGTATCTCAAAAGTGGAATACACAAAGAAAAGAAAAACTGAAATATAATAGCCTAAAAGAGCTTTTTCATAAATGAAATCCATCAGCATAAATACTTGCCTGCTTATATTTGAATAGTTATCAAAGACAGAGTGTTGATTAAACTTATAAATTATGCTATAAGTGAACTTTCTATATGGAAGATCCTTTGGGAATTAAGAAACTATGTGCACTCTAAGCCTGACAGCTGATGTCAACATTTTCATTCCATATTTTCTAAAGAAAACAAGAAATAGGCAACCAGTTTGTAAGGTGTTCAGAATGGGCAGACTCACAGCACAAGAACACAGATACATCTACAGATTTATGTGCACCAACTTTTAGGTCTGGATTAGGAAATGGACTTCCTTGTATTAGAAGTGGCAAGTGAGAAATGGCTGTAAAGTCCTGAAAACAGGAATGAGAATTGGTAAACCTACCTTCAGAAAATCTGCTGGATTTTTGCAAATTTCAAGATATTGCATTGCCTCTGCTGTAAGTATTCACTAGAAAAGCACAAAGACTTAACCAGAAAACTTGTTCCTTGTCATTTTAGTTCATTTATATGTGAGTTATGTGATGGTCTCGCATAGATTTTTTTGTTTGAAAAATAACTCAGTAGGATTCTGCTAATCCACACCAATGTCTTGTACATTTCTGACTCACCTCACTCAAGTTTAAAGGGTTGTTTCAGGGTAGCAGCTTCCACAGTTCTTCCTCACTGGATATTTCCAGGTGGATATTGACATTAGTTCTTGCAGTCCAGAAGTCTGGGGGCGGATGTAAGTGGTGGCAGGCTTTGCCCTGAGTGAATTCTGTTCATGTAACTGTCCGCACCACCGCAGCCAGACCACCGTTTCCTGAGGCCTGGATAAAAATATTTCCTCCACCACAATGACCCTAGGGGAATTAAAAAAAACAGCAAAACAAAACTGAACTTTCCATACAGACCTTTTATTTTAAACAGCCAATGTTAAATTTCTGCCAAACTTAGAAGGTGTTTTTGATTACGTAGCTTTCAACTACCATGGAATTAATATAGAAAAACTTGTGTTCTTCAGGGAGCCCTGTCATACATCTGCAAAATAAGGTTCTTTTTATGTACCTACACATTAACATTGACATACACTCCCTCATTTAATTAACAACATTTGAATGTCTTTTCCTTTCATGTTGTAATTGTGTTTTTTATTGCTAAAATGATCTCTTGTTTTGTGGAGAGATAAAATTGGAAAATGTCAAGATTTGTACGGAAAAAACCCAGTAACAATAAGGGGTTCCTTTATACCTTGTGGTTTTTGAAATCTAAATAGGGCCTTTCTCAAAAAGTTTTGAAAAAAAAATCTGATGTGGGAAATGAGCCTCTAGATTTTGACTTGAGGGGAGAACTTTCTAAGTTTTTTGTTTCTTTTTTCAGAGAGTTCAAAGCTAACGTGCTGGGTCTGGGAACTCTCATGTCGTTGGGACCCTGGTAGCAACTGTAAATAGTTGTGGTTGTTAATGTAGGTACGCACACTGGAGAATCTAGAGCATGTATTACATGTCCACCTAGGAGTTCAATTCCAAAGAAGGAGAAGCTAAAACTGCATTAGTAATGCTTCACTTTAACAGCCAGATAAGAGATGTATGGTGGAGGAATGCAATCCAGTGTTCACAACCTACTTGAATTTCTTTAATAATGCCAATGACCTCATGAATATTAAAATGAGTCCTGGGTTATGTGTCCTTATGTAAGGTATTCCTCTTGTATCCAGGAAATGGTGTCCATGCAGTTATTAAAAAGAAGAAAAGAGAGAAAAGTGAGGTTAGATCACAGGGCAAAGGTCAACCTCTTGGGAAGGGTCTCAGCACTCTTTGTTCAGTACTTCATCTAAAGAACCAGGAGATGATGTGTAAATAGTTTAGGTTTTTTTAAAATCAAAATTTAAGTGTAAGAAAGTTGATCCTTTTTTTTATGAAACATATGTGTGCACAGTAAGAAAATATTGTAATGATTTTTGTGGTTTTTTACTTTATCGAAAAAATTATTGAAATAAAATACTTTGTTAACAGATAGTTGCTCATTATTATCTTACACTAAGCCTAGTCCTTTCTAGTAATTTGTCTGGTGATTAAAATATTTATATAATTATCATTGTAAGTGAACAGATGTACTTTGCTGCTGGAAGAAAAATAAAGTTTCTGAGTAGATCTGGTATAAGATACCTGGACATTTCTGCAAAAATCCCTAATAAGAAGAAACAATTTATTCTGAACAGGTTTTTTTTTTAATTAGTGAAAATATTTAATTAATAAGTTTATTTTTGTGTGAGGTTTCCTAGAAGTAGACATTTCTAAGTCATAAGACAACTTTGAAGAATACTCTTTCCAAGAAATTTAGCAAAGTAGCAGGAAGAAAATACTTATAACACGCATTTTTAGCTAGTTGTATGCATCTAAATGAAGAAATACAAGTTTTGAATGGTTGTATGAGCAATATCAAAATGCATGTTATGCTGAAGATTCATTTCCATTTCAAATTCTGACACTTTTTCTAGCATATATTAGCTTTCTCTCTCTCTCACCAGTCCCCAATTTCTTTCTCCCTGAAAAGAAGATATATTGCACTGTTTCCTGAAGAAAAGCAGTTTTGATCAATTAGGTCAGAAACAACTTCTGTATTTTTGAAACAAAACATGGGGAAAAAATTAAAATCATCTTACAGGTACTAGTTTATCCCTTTAATACCTCTATTAATATTAAATAAATCCTGCAAATACGGTGTCTTGGTTTTGGAAAATACATTAATTGGGTGTGTGTCAGAAATAAAATCCAGGAATTCAATTTTAATATTTCTTAAATCAAAAGCTTCTTGTTCTTAACAGCTAACCCATTTAGATTTTCCTTCCATCTCTCCCTTCCAAAAGCCAGCTCCTTCAGCTGACTGCTGCACTCCAGTGCTCTCTGTATAGGTTACACGCAATGAAATGCATTACAGTCATCCTCATTTATACCTGTTCTGATATAAATGTTACTTCCACAAATGGCTGAAAAAATGCACAATTTTTCTTAATGCTCAGAGCCAAATTCACTACCAAGCACCTCTGTAAATTGCAATGAAATGCTGAGGGTTTTTTGGGGAATCTTACCCAAAGTAACTTTCAACAGCAAAAGAAGATCCTAACATGCGGGGTCTTTTTCTGATTTCATATATTTCCAACTAAATCACAAATATCTAACTGAAAATAATGATATAAATACAAGCAAAATCAGCTGATTTTATTAAGGAAATTTTATTATACATACATATTTCATAGGTCCTCTGGTTAGTAGTGCATGTTTCAGACGTGTTGACTAATAACAGTCTATTTACCAATAACGTAAGAAGCATGTAACATTAGAAGACAAATCTCTTAAAAACTCAAAACTTCAAATAAATTTAAATGTACTCCTATGAATAGACCCACTAAAATAAATGAAACTACTCGTGCATAAATTTAAGCATATACAAAAGTACTTGAAGACAGGAGATTTAGCTCTTAATTATTTTAGGTCACTGAAGGAAATGGAGGCCACAGTGTCTCCCAGAACAGGTGACAAATCTGCTTAGAAAGGTAATATGGAAGTGGCATAAGGAAAAGGTGTATAAAGCAGTCTTATCCAGGAATACATAAGCACACTGAAGCTGCCATAGAGGATCCAGCTGGGGAATGGTTGATCTAGGTAATTATATTGCAAAATCTTTAGAGGAGACATCCCATACAAATTTTAGAAAATACAGATTAAGGACTCAAGGTAGCTGTGGATGCATAATTCACTTCAAATAATTTGTTAGACAAACCTCATCTCCTTTTTCTATTTGTGAATTGTACAAGAGCAGTTTATGACTTTCTTAGATTTATTATTCAGAATTATTCCCTGAATGAAGCTGTATCATTTATGAGCACTTCGTTGCAAGTACTTGATATTCAAGATTTGGCATTCAATACTGTTATGTTGGTTAGTTGGAGCAGAACACATCACAGGTTGTGTTTCTCTAAGTGGAAGTAACTCTAAGTCAGGCTTTCTATTGTAAATCATCATAATTCAGAATTCGAAAATCACTTTCTATTCCCATTTTGCAGTAATCACAAGACATCTCACAAACACTCTGGCTAAAGGTATGTTTGTTCAAAATTAAAATATCATTTTTATGGAATTATTTTGTGTTATTATGTCCCTATTTATGTCCTATAATATCTCTCCTACTCAGCTACAGCAAGAAGGTTTATCATTTAAAAAACAAAACTAATGGAGATAATTTTGTCCAGCTGCATAATCCCCCAGCTGGGGGTGGAATTGTGGCTATTGTGGAATGTCCCATACCTTATTAATCAGTCCTAATAAGTTAAGAATGAAATTTCCAAAAGTGACACCAATAAAGACTTAAAGCTTTAGCTGTCTAAAATCAGTGAGAGGAAATGTTTGAGAATGAAGAGACTCACATATGTCTTTAGAGTCTTTTCTTGTATGCTCATAAAATGAGGGAGATTTCTATCTTGGTCCTGTTTCTGAAGATCTATTTCCCAAATCACGAAACAAAACTTTTTTGTGGTACTCCTGCTTCTGGAAAATCCTGTGATAAATAGAAGATTGTAAAAACATGGTTAAAAAAAAAAAAAAGAAAGAGAGAAATCATCTTGAAATAGTTCCTAACTCCTATTTTTCTTGAAGAGGAAGAAAATAGCTAAAGACTCGTAAGCAAGATATATAGAGAAATTACAGTGCTCTTAACACAAGCAATATTTAGTAATTTCTTAGCCCTGGCTTGCAGTCAGTCATCCTAACCATCTGCTCAGAACTAAACTTTTTCTTCTTCTTCAGAGTAGTTGAACTATATCAACAGAAACAATTTTTTCAGGGAGAGTAAATGTACCGCTGCGAACAGTTTGATGAAAGACTGAATCTTTGTATTCCTGGAAAGTAAATCTTCCTGTAACAAGCAGCTAATGTTTGAACACGTCAAAGCAAGCTTTTTAGAACAGGAGATAAGAGCACTTGAATGATTCTTGTAAAATGGAAACTGGCTAACTGGTCCAAAAGAAAATGTTGTGTATGGCAATTTATTCTGCGAGTTACATTTTTTTCAAACTTGGAAAGATCTTTGCCATGACTCAGTACATTGGGTTTGACTCCAACTCTCATTTGGGAGAATTGGGTCTGAAACACAGACCCACTGTACAAGCAAATATTTTATTCCTACAGGCAACATTATTGGCATAGGCAGTTGTAAAATAATAGTCAGATCCATATTAGGAATGGCTTGTAACCTAATGTCAGTCTGAGGTGGGGTGTTTATTCATGGTTTTAATTTTAACTATGCTGTTAAATGCTACACTGCAGAAGCTTTAATGTTTAAGCAACTCTATTAATCTAAAAGTACTGTTATTGATAAAAATTCTTTTGCTTTTGGAATTGGGGAATAACACACCATCAGAAGGCCTTTATTGCTGGCATAAGTTACAGCTGTGCTAGAGGGGATAGCTACACTAACCTAGTGTCACTATCTCGGCATGTGGCCTGTTCAAAGTCATTGTTTACGTGGACTTTCTAACATATGGAGTTATCAACATTTTCTTACAGAATTCTCAGTGCTGCTTTGTACTTCCAGAGAGAGAATACAGCAAGAGAGACTTTGTTTTCTCTTTTTCTCCTTTGAAAAAATAAAAAAAGAGAAAGAAAAAGATAAAAAAGATTTAAAAAAAAGGAAAAGAAAAGAAAATAAAAAGAGAAAAGAAAAAGAGTTCTCTCTTCCCCTAGTAATCCTCTCCCATTAGAAACATATGTCGCTATAAATATTAACATGTATAAGTATAGACATTTCTAAATATATTGTAAAATCTCATATTTTGGGTTTATCCCACCCCTCTCCCTAAAATGCCTGAGTCTGACCATGCTGGCAATGCCATTTCACCTCTGAGAAGAGGAAAACTCTTTCCTAGAGGGGTGACCCATGATTGTCGCCCGGTGCGGACCCACCTCTGCACCCAGTGAATGCCCGGGGAGAACACGCCCTGCTTTAGCACATGTGGCGCCCCGTGAGCCCAAACACACGAGGCATTCTTAGGTGGTATTATGTGCAAGAAGGTGGTTAGGACCCTGCCAGGCATATTTGGGCAGGCTGCCCAAGGCCCCCGTGTGGGTTGCTTGCAGGCACAATGCGCTCTTGTCTGCTCCAGGGAACGTATTTTGAGCAAGTGAGGTAGACACCTCTGGAAACCTGAGCAAGGCAAACTGTTCCGGTTCATGTTAGGAGGGGAAAGGAAATGAATAAAGGTTATAAATCTTTGTTAGCCCAGCAAGAGCAAAGATCATTCTTCCGTGCACAATGAAAAGTAACAGAAATAAAAGGTAAGTAAGAGTAAAAGGGATTTTTGAGCTCTCCTCTGCAGCAAAATTCCATGAAACCTCCAGAAAGATTTAGATGTCTGTAGATAAACGAAGGTGCTTCAGGAGTCTTTGTGAGTGTGTGCACAGGGTTCCTAACAAAAAAATGTGTTGTGGGAAAAATATGAGTTTGGTGAACCTGAATATTTCCCTCAAATTTGATGAATATTGCTTTATTAAAGATCTAATTTGAAGAATATTTCCTTGGCTCATTCTGAGGCTCTGAAGACTTCCACATTTACTGCTGAAAAAATAGAAGCCTTGAAAACTTGTGTTGCAGCTTCCCCAAATCTGGGTTTCAGAAGGGTAATAATGTAGCAGTTCCAACACAAAACAGTCTCCCAAGGCTTTTATTCCAGCAAGCCTAGAAGTAGCCAGTCCTGTAAAGTCGGTGGGTTGGAATTCAATAGTGGTTGCATTCCCTCCTGCCTGCCTCCCAGGTGGGCTGGGGATGTATGCGTATCTCAGTTCTGGAACATCACCTGCCCAGGTCTCTGAAATGAGATTTTGAGATTCTAGTTAACAGAAGCTTGCTGAATATTTGATTTTAGAATCAAGGTGGAAGGAGATACCACATCTAAATACCATAAATCCATCAAAATGTGCATATAGTTTTTTAATCCCTATATACACAGTAGCAATAGTTGAGATTTTATGGAGATAAGCTTCTGATGGGGCTTTGGTATTGCTGATGAAAGTATTCAGCTACTGGAACAAGTCTATCTTACAGATGATACAGTAAAATGACTGCAATGGCTAAGGGCACATTGGTGGCACTAGGACAGATTCAGATAACGAAAAGCCACATACAAATAAGTATGAAGATGGGAAGCATATGTGGCTGTATGGAAACTCAAAGCAGATGGTGGAACAACTTAAGAGTAAAAAGATCAAAGTTACAGATATAACTAGTTAGATCAGAAAACTCCAGTGAAAGAAGTAGTAGGAATAATGGACAATATATTGAACAAGCAATAAAGAAAATGCTGTCACAGAAAAGACAAATGCTGCTCTAGGTTGTGTTGATTGGAGCATCATGTGTGATACAAGACAGTTTTTCCACTCTCAGCTGAGCTTCCTTCAGAAAGATGCATTTAGTTTCGGCTACCACGTTTTTCAAAGGCTACAAATTAAAAGGACTTAAGAGAAGGGCACCAGAAATAATAAAATATTTTGAAAATAAGGCCCAGGAAGGAATCTTAAGTGATATGTTCAGGCTAGAGATGAGAAAACAAAAGGGAAACTTAAAAAATTTTGATGATTACATAAAGGGTTGTTACAATAGGAAAGGGACCAATTGTTCTAATTAATCAGTGGGGACAAAACAAGAAGAAATGGACTTCAGCTGCAACATAGATAATAGGGTTAAATATCAGGAAAAACTTTACAACTGCAGGAACAATAAGGACAGGAGCAAACCATCAAGAAGTTTTCCAGAATCACCTCCACTGCAGGATTTTAAGGCCAGACTTAATGTTGGTGTATCAGCAATGGTTTAAGTTTAATGAAATCAATTTTGACACAATACATGAGGGAAGAAAAAAAGATTGGGCTGAATGACCTGCATGGGATATGTTTGCTGGTAAATAGCACTGTGATTCTCTGACCCTGTGCACTACAATGAGAGGCTTATTTGCTATTGTTGATTTTTTTTCCCCCTATCTGTAATCCCTGTCTTCATCTGCTTTCTCTCTGAGAGACTGCAGAGTTGTGGTTTCCAGGCTTTAATTAATACTGGTATCTACCCGCCTTATGCATTTAGAGATGTGACCACATTTCCCATCCTCAGAGCAGCTGGTGGCTGGTGTGCATTTAGGTATTGGCTGGGAACAAAAGTTTTCCTACCTTCCAGACACAGGGTGACTCTTTGGTCTAAGTAGTAGCTGGTTGTACCTGACACCTTTCTGCAGCATGCTACAGGCAAGAACAAGGTTTGTCTTTAAAGCTCTTTAGAACCTTTACCTCCGTACTTTCCATTAACTAGTAAAAGCACAGTTTATACCCTAAATATACACTTTCTCTGCTTGGAGCATGGCAAATGCTAAAGTAAATTTCTTTCAGGAACACAGAGCCCCCAGCCTTACACTACCTGCTCGATCAACACCCTTTCTGTAGCTTGGGTTTTTTAAACTCAAGGTAAAAGTGCTGTGCATCTGCAAAATTAGCTTTAGGACTAGTATCAAAATCCAGGACAACAGCCATTTATATTAATGACAAACTTTTTCAATTAGTCTACATATTCCTACATATGAATGCAAATCAGATTAATATTTAAGCCAAAATTCTGAGATACCAATATACAATTCACAGAAAGGCAGAGGGGGCATGTTTTTTCTTTTGTTGTCTACTGCATTGAAATACTAAGTGTCCTCAAACCTCTGCTTAATGACATAGACTGGAAATGAAGTAGCTGAACGAACCCCCTATACGGACGTGTTCTGCCAACAACCATTCCAGTGCCAGCAATAAATTCCCAGACTAAACAGTTTAAATTTGGCATTCTTATTTGTGATGCTGTACTTATGCTACACGCACAAAATTGATTCTCTGAATTCAAAGTATTCTAGCAAATGAATTATTAGAAATATGAAATTTTGGCTGACAAAGATATGTCTACAGTGAATTAATTTGATATTTGAACAAAACCCTCTTCATATAAAGAGAACTTTGTGATGGTTTCAACAACAATACCTACAGTCAGGGTCAGTCAGGTATCCACTCTAATTCCTACTTTCAGGAGACTAAATCCAAAGCTGACTGGTGCCTGACAACCAGCTCTTAGATGAGGTGAGATGCTTATTTTAGTAACCATTGGAAATAAATTATTTTTGTATCAAATCTTAGTGATTTTTTTCCTAAATTTTACCTGGTTTAAAAAAAGAAATAGAAAATATTACTCTCTAAAACGGTTCTCAATTTAAATTGGAATTTGTCCAAAGGCTAGTTCAGAGTGGTTTAGGTATTCTGACAAGAAAAGAGAAAGAAGTATGAATGCTTAAAAATGGACTAGAAAACAAAACAAACAAAAAAAGCTTCCCAAGCATTTTGAAATGTGGACTTAATATGCATGTGTAGCAGCTGGATTGACACAATGGACCCTAACGGCTCCTTCAGGTTTCTTTCATACTGCATTATTCACTCTGTAGTCAGAGTACCAAAGACCACATTTTTGGGAAAAAACCTATATTTTTGCAAACAGCTGCATTTAGACAATGACACAGGCAATGTTATCATATGACTATCACAATAGAAAAGTGCTCTTGTTTAATGGAAGTATTTAGTATCTGGATATAAGGTCGTCCATGAGTAGCATAGGATGCAAGTCAGACGCTGTTTGGTCCAGGACTATGAAACCTTTGGCTGACAGATTCCATAATCAAAAATAATGTAGCTTTGCCCTTTATTTCCTCACCTGCCAGTTTCCAAATATCTGAAATTTAAAAAATGTTGCTTACATAACTAAGTTAATTTTCTGTTAGAAATAATGAAAGATGTTTCAGATTTATTGAGCAATTTTATCTGATTTCTGAAAACCACTTTTGTCCACTCTTTTCTATTACAAGTGAGTGTACTGTACTGGGAATACTGAGCTAATGCCCTCGAGGAAGACCATGTGACTGCAATTATTTATGAATTAACATGTCATAGATTTGAAGCTTTGAGACAAACACATTCCCCAGCTGCACATTTGTGACTTCTGAGTTTGTAAACGAAACAGATGAAATAATGACTTGCTCTTCCTCTCTATTCCTCTTATATACTGGCTAGTTTACTTGCTAGATATGTAAAGACAGGCACACTTATGCAGATATTTATCATTCACAGAGACTATGAATTGCCATTACTTTATCAGCTATGATAATAAATACTTGACGCCAGACTGGATTTCTCTACAAGTGATGTTATAATTTTTTTTAATACATTGTTTGCCTTTAGAGATACACAAATAATTTCTGAATGCTAAAGCTTCTTAAAGACAACACAGTACAGGAGTAAACCCCTGCAAATAAAGAGTTTATAAAACACAGTTTTATGTTCTTAGTCAATGCTTTAACTTAGTCTGTGCTCTCTGAGCCAAACAATAATTTGGCTGATATTATTAGATACATACTTGTTTGGTTTGTCCTGAAAACTTAAAAGTCAAGCTGAAATCATATTCAGATGTCTTAATCGATAGCACAAACATAAAGGCAAGAAATAGATGTAGAATACATATGGTTTTGCTGTCAAATATAAACAAGTGTAGCTGATACACATACATACATATATTTGTTAACTGACTATGTAAATTGAGATGAAAGCCCATTTTCAAGCATGACCTGTGATAAACAAATGCATATAAATAAAGAATAATACAAAATAACACTAAAATAACATCAATTAAAACAATTACAACAACTTCTAGTCATCATGAAGTATTGTTTCAGTTCCATCTTAAAACAGGAAAAGCTCTCAATTGTTCTTAAATCAACTGGTAACTGATTCCATATTTGTGGAGCCTTGAAACAAAAAGCTTTTTATCCCTAGTTTGTATTCATTCTAGGGCATGGTAGTTCCACGGAATGAATAGAGTGTAATGTATAAGCTGTGCTAAGGGAAAGCAGCAGGTTGAAATAGTGGACACTGATTGACACAGTACTTTAATTGCTATTTTATATCCATATTTTAAAAATAAGATTTTGTAAGAGTAAAAAAAAGTAATGTCTAGAGTTGACATGACTGACAAATTGAAAGTGCAATTCAGATCTATGGAATTTTACATAGCGTTTGATGTTATGCCAGATATACATGCATAAATACAGAAAAAAATCCCAAAAAGCCTAGGCGAATATAATGTAGAAAAAAAGATTTGTAATTCTGCTAATCAGTCTAGTGTTATTAACTAGAATACTAAAACTGCCTCTTCATGCCTGTTTGAAGACAGTAGGGTATAGAGGAACTTAAAGCATGTATATGTGTGTGTGCATATATACAAAGTGCTTATTTACTGTCTCTTCTTTTAACATATAAACAAACCATAAAAAATTCTCTTCAGTCCTTCAAACCCATTTATTTTTCAGGTATTGATTTCCATGTTTTCCCTAGAGAAATCCCCAAGAGTTTGGAGAACTGCTAGGATTATGACATCAAAAGGGACAAAAGATAGGAAGCTGTTTAATGACAGGAGGGTGGGACATTTAAATCATACTCTTTAAATTTTTTTTTTTTCTCATAAGCAATTATAGGACTTAAATTCTTGACAAACACTTGAGAAAAAGGCTCAGTCAGCCCTTTGAGAAAGAGCTCGGAATGCTGCCAGTTGCAAAGTTCCCTAGAAAGTCTTCATGAAAAGGGGGGAGTGTATCAAGATTTGATACTGTTAAAATTAAAAATAAAGATAAAAGTGAGAAAGCTCAGTGGCTGTTGTTTCTTTACAATTCACAACGGCACTGCAAAAGACAAAGTAAAAAGAAGTACTTTTTACCCTTTCTCCATCTTTTATAAAGGTCAGATTCAGGGAATTGCTGCGCTTCCACTGAACCCCCAAAAAAGAATACTCTGAGAATAGAAAAAAGAAGGGTGGCATGACTAGAAAGGCGAGATGTCTGTGTGAGAAAGGCTTTTTGGAAAAGAGCCTGTCGCCCACAAAGTACTGCAGCTTAAAGTACTCAAAGCTGTGTCTGAGACAAGCCATGGCTCCTGCACACAGACAGAAGGGGAGGCCTATGCCGTACCCCGAATGGTCTGCACTGTTGGTACCCATCCCTGGGGCGGGCAGGAAACCTCCTGCTCACCCTTTCACAAACTCGGGAATGAGTCACACCTTGGCCAGGGCACTGTCACAATTTGTTACCACTCAGCATTAGCCACTGTCTTGTAATCAACCGAGGAACAGTGCAAAAATGGTACTTTTCTAGAAACAGAACTGCTGAGATGGAGCAAAAAGGTCTATGTGTGTGGATTTATGACCCTGGAGACTGCAAACCTGCTGGACCACAGCCTTGCAAATGGAGTAAGGGGACAGTAGGCCACACAATACTTTTGCAGACATAGCTCACTTTCCAACCACTCTGAGCCCTACCTCCCATGCTGCCGTATGCCACAATGCCCTTTTATTCTGGTTTCTTACCAAAGATGAGGATTTTGAAATCTAACGCCATGCCTGTCCAAGAGGTGAGCTATGTTATTTGTAACTCCCCAGCACCTGCAAAGGCACAGAATGGAGCTGTCCTGGAGGGTGAGCAGTTTGGTCAGCCCAGCTGCTTGCAGTAACTAACACAGTCCTATTTTATCCTCACTGTTATTAACTTACACAAAAATCATACGTCTTCTTTTGTGAATGCAGAAAAATTTCTAGAGGGAAAACTAAAACAACAAGATCAAAAACTAGGACCCAATTAAAGTAAAGGCTGTTTCCTCATTCTTGCCTTAAATATCAAGGAAGGTTTTTGTAGGGGATCTGCATGTCACTGATAGTCTGATATTTAAATCTTGCACAAGATGAAAGACTGACAAATGCAGAAAAAAAGTATATTATGTTTTGTTTTACTCAATTCTTCTGAAGTAAACAAATATGAGATATGTATGCATTGCATCATGCAATGAACTAATAATTGCAGAAATAAAACCCATGGCCAGGTTTAGGTTTAGACACATCTTTATGAGAACATAATGTTACAGTTAGAGTCTGACTAGTGAGAACCTCTCATCTGAACTGAGTCATTCTCAGAATCACTGTGGGGAGTGTAGAGAAAAAAAATCTGAGTTTAGAAAGGACAGACAGTAAAGCAGTAGGTTAATATTACAGCCTTGTGGGAATAGAAGGGTGTCTGTGAGTGAAATAATGATATTCAGACTGCAAGCTCTGTAAATCGACAACACCAAAGCACTGCAAGAGAGAACACTGTTCTTTGGAATGTATGTTTAATCTGGTTGTATTACCCCTTAATAATCAGATAGCCCTGGTGTCCTAAAGTCCAAAAAACCAAAATAAAAATAAATTAAATTAAGACAAAATAATCATTTCGAGAAAAGCTACACAGTAGGGGAAAACTGGCAAAGTATGGTGCAGCTTTTTAACTTGTCACACATAAACACAGTGATGCACTTTTAAACTTTGCACCTTCATGAAAATCAACTTTTCTGAAATTGGGAGTCAAAGCAATGACCATTCTCAGCTGCAGCACATCACCTAATGGGTTGCCAATTATAGGACACTATTTTGCTGTAACAGGACAACCATGTGATAATTCCACTGCAAACTAGTAGAGCTCTGCAGAAAACTTGAGTTTCTGCTGTGGCATTATAACTTTATAACATAGTCAGTCAATAACTTATCTCCAATGGGTCTCAGAATGGCAGCTGTAATTGTCTCTGGTTTTGCTATTTTAGTGTCTTTATAGTTCACACTGCTCCTTCTCTAGCTCTGTCCTGTGATTGCTGATAGAAATCAAATGGATCTGATACTCTTCATCTGAATATATCTAGTAAGCTGGTGTCCTTAATTAAACACAGTGAATATTCACAATGGAAGAAGGCAAAAATGTGAGAAGAATTCTCCAAATTCTAAATTGTTTTTTTCTACTCACACAATAAGAGACAAGAATTTTTAAAAATAATCTACTTCTGATACAGCAATCACATGTTGCATTAAATAATCCAAAACTCACTATAAGGGAAATCTAATTTTCAGTAGCAGCTCTCTAGCCTTGAAATTTCAGCCAAATTCTTTGGTTAAGATATTCTGAAGACAAATAATATGTCTTCTTTAAATCTCACAGCAGGAAAGGTTATGTTTAGAAGAAAATGAAAATTTAAAAAAGGGCACCTGGGCACTTCTAGCCATGAAACTAAGCCAAGAAGAATCATCTGTGACTGTGACTCAAAAAAAGGTTAAACACCTTTCTCAGATGAAATCAAAATTTTCTGTAAGAAGTGCCTAGTTTCTGTGAAAGAAGAGAGTGAAAGATATCTACTTCCCCAAGACAAGAAGAGATTAGTGATTAAACAAGAGTCAGTGAAAGTTAGAACTAGAAACCCAAGCAGAGTAATAGCTAGAAACAGGTGTGAGAGAACTTCTGAAACCCACAGTTAATCAGAGAGTGGATAAAAGAGGTGCATTACTGGAAGATGTGGGAGGCAAGAGATGACTATAAGATGACTTCTAGCAACATGGGGTTGAGGCAGAAAGAATCAGCCTGATTGAAGACAGCTGAAAGAGGGTCCATTCTGTTCACTTGGTTAATTCAGGGGTTTGCTGAGTAGTCCCAGTTAGGCTGAGTGATCTGCAGCATAGAACAGGGTCTTGAGGTTTTAAGGGCTCCCGAAACCCATGGAGGCTACAGTCCTCTGCCTAATTTTAAGAACTTGAAAGACAAGTGAAGGTTATGACAATAGTTCTTCAAAACTCCCTCTAGAAGGGAAACAAAATTCCTAAGAGTAAATTCTGTACTAGATAGGTTGACCTGCTTTCAAGGGAAATGAATATCTCTGTTGGTTACAGACGAATTTGAGAGAAACTAAGTGTCAGCACACCTCTGATATGCATAGAAGGTATGTCAGCCTTTGTAAAGAAGAGAAATTTTAGTGGGATTACAAGTTTCTAAGAAGAAAAAATTCTTAGAAGAAGGAGGTGTTTCTGCAACTACTTTATGGAGTGAAAGTGGTGACACCTTGGTGAACCCAAGGAAAGATACTAGATGGAAAGAGAATGAGTTAGTAAGTCAAGTGGAGCAAAAAAGCCCTTGGTCCATGATTCCATCAGGGTAGAAACCAATAAGCCCATAAAATAATGAGGACTAGGATTCAGACACTCAGGGTAACATCTTATCTTGCTATAATGCTGAGAAAATCATGGGGACAGAGCGGTAGAAGAAGAATTTGATATAACAAAAAAAAAAAAAAGTCTTGTAAAGGAACTAACTCCTGTTGTTCACCCACTTTCAGATTGAGGCTTGCTTTTTTTTTTTTCCTGGTTTACCTCCATTCACATCATAGTGCATACAGAAAGACCAAGGTTAAATAGATTATTTGCCTGATATTTTTCAATTTCTCTGCCAACTAACTTGCTATGGAAGATAATGGTCTTCTTGAAAAACTGCTTTTTCAGGCCTCCGACAGGAGCCTCTCTGAAATTGAGAGAGGTCAAAAGAAGTCAGCTGCCATTTTCACTCCCATTTTTTATGGAAATGGGCAACACATTTGTGAAGACATTGCAAAGGCTCTAAGGCAATCACTCTTTCAATTTGTCCAATATTAGTTTCAATAAGAACTGAGAAGAGAAACAATTGCCAGCAGCCCCTACTTGATTTGTTAAGACTCGCTCTTGTCCACTTCAAATCACCTTTGACATTTACGAGCTCAACTTTGCAAACATCATTTGAGTATTATTATTTTATCTGATGCCTCTATTATGCCAGTGCCTAGGATACCATCATGCTAAAAGAGATGCATAGGTATCAAGAACACATTGTTTCTTGTGTCCCCACTTTGTGAAAAACGAGGAAGCTTTTGTTCTTGTATACAGACCCAATGCCACTAGTGCTACATATGCAAAGCATAGGAGTTTGTTAAAATTTATGTGTATATATCCAAAGTCAGTTCGAAAAAAGGAAGGTCTAATTTGGCAGAGATTTACACTGACACTAGCATATTGATAAGAAATTAGCTTTTCCCTGCACCTACATTCTTCTCTGCAGAAAACATATTTGTAAAACTCATAGGGCATAACAAGCAAATAAGTATTAATAGAAATAATAATATTTAAATAAATACAGGTTTGTACTCTTTACAGCATGCAACAGGTTGTATGCCCACAGTTCTGCAGAGTCACAGGAAAAAGAAGTAAAATAAAACCATCTCAAACAAGGTTACAGTGGTATTGACAAATATTCCTAGGACACAAATGCTCAGTATGATTTACTCAGTATGAGTCCAGTGCATGCAATTTAGGTGTTGGAAGAAAATGTCTATCTGGGTCAAAGAATTTGAGATAGTGTCCCAAAAAGAGAGTGAAAGTAACAACACTGTGGGAAGGGTGGTGTTTGGTAGCTTGTGCAGATTCTTACAGAAGAGATGCCACTTTGCCTGAAGCCAAAATTGTACAGCACGTGCATTCTGCCTATGGTCTCCTGTAAGGCTGAAATTCCGAGACTGTCAAAGAAAAGGGATATTAATTGGAACACAAATGATAGAAGAGTGGAATGGGCAATGCTGAGGACCACTTTTAGAGACCTGAATGGCTTTGTGGGTTTGATAACATACACTGTATCTGCAATAAATTCTGTGTCAGGATACAGAGACAGCCAGGATGGCTTTCAGCATGTGGGACCCCAGGCAGGTTATGGCTGGGGTCCTAAATAAAATTTAAAATGAAGAAATTAATGCAAGGGAGGAAAGTTAGTGTTTGCCTGACAGTTTTCATATAACTGTGAGAGAATAATAATGTTTTTGGGAATGCTCCTTAGTGAGGGAAAAGTTGACGATAATGGAACTGAGCTGGACTGAGCAAAGTTTCTGTAGTATTTGTAATGAAATTCTGTTTGTAGGTCCTTTTTAAAATTTTACCTGCTCACAAGTACTTAGCAACAATAAGCTTCAGGCATTCTGGAAATACACACTTGGAATTATTTTAATATAGATTCTTTCTTGTGTGTTTGAAGAAATATTTAAAAGTTTCTTAAAATACTGTGTTGTAAAGAGTAAATAAATATGAAATGTGCAGAATTAATAGCAAAAGAATAGGTGAAGTCTTTTCTTCCCTTTTTAACTTGGGTGCAGAAAAACATATGCTCTAAGGAATAAACCATCAAATATCCTTTGCATGTAAGCCATCTCTCATTGGTTGCAAGAAAGCTACAAAAAATTCTATTGACTGCATTGCGGAAGGATCAATGCCACTGACACCTTGATATTTGCTCCCACTTTCCATTTACTTTTCACTTGTGACTTTAAAATATAAGTGACAATGAAGCATTGTCTCTATGGTATATAAATGGCTGCTTATTTCCTGCATTTACTCTGGCTTTCTTAGGGGAAAGGGGATTTACAGTTAATAACAAATCCCGTTCCACATTTGGATTATTCCTGTGTACAGTAAAAACTCCTTGAATTTCAAATAATGCCAATTTCCATCTCAGCTGGAGAGGCGGTGGGGACTCTGGTGCGTGCTTTTTATCTCAGAACTGTAAGTGCTGTGGTAAAGGACTTGGCCACAAATAATCCCACATGTCACCAAGGCTAGTGATAAGCAAAAGCTTGCAGAAAGGCCCTTGCTCCCTAATCTTCACAGACCTGTCACCCTGCACTAGGACAGTCTCCAGAGCAGGTGAGCCGCAGTGATCAGCCCGAGGCACAGCGGGTGCTGCCGTCCTGGTCTTTGTGCTCCGGGCAGTTCTGTGCACAAGGAGCATGGAAATGTCCACCACCCTTGATTGTTACCAGTAATGGATGGGCATGTGGAGAATGATTTAACTGATTAGACCAAAACTGTCTCTAAAAATGTTTTATCAGTTGTCATCAACATGCAAAAGAAGGAGCCCAGCAGACAGTATTAAACACACACTTCAACACTACCTAACTAAAATCTTCATAGGAAGGGAGAGACAAATAAATAGAAATGCATCCTTGTGGATTTTTTTAAAGAATACATTTATCACAAAAGGGTTTTTTTTAATAAAGAAAAATGAACGGAGGATCATATTGAAACTCCAGAAAACAATTCCTTTAAAAACTATGACAAACTCAGATAGAAGCAGAGTTATTGTTTAGTTTATCTAGTGTTATGTTCCCTCTATTTAATCTATTTGTCAGGTTTCTTTCTGGTACATCCATTATTAGAGTATACTAGCATACATTTAATCCTAGTACAACAAATTATATATCCCTTTAACCAGTATCTTACTCTCTGCCAACAGAATTAAACCTAATGAAATATATCAATATTGAAAACTCTAATGATGGCAATTACTTTGGCTACAAAATAATTGTAACCAGTAAAAATCACTCGTGTAATGTTACGGTGGCAATGTCTAGGGAATGGGAACAGCATGGCAGCAATATTCAACAAGGAAATCAGCACCCCCTCCCAACCCTGGAACCACTAATAACTTCAGCTGAAACAATTGACAGAGGGGAAATGAATCATTCTCTTTGACAAGAACAAAACCATATTAAAATGTAATAGTTTATTAAACAACTGACTTCAGAAGTTAAATTAGTAAATTGTATCTCCATGGGTTTTAAGAAGTACTGTCTGATCACCATAATGGATTGCCTACAAACTTTTATCTTAGCCATCGCCTCCAGAGTTGCTGTATTTAATTATTTAAACATTGTATTAATGAAACATGTTATACTGGTAAGAAAACTACTTTTATCACAGCACATGAAAGAAAAAAATATGTGGTTTACACTGCACAATTGCATTTGCATCCCCATTGCAAATAGCAAAAAGCGTCCTTTCCCTGACTCTCTCTTTCCAGCTGCTCTGCAGAACTAATTTAGTGGCTGCCATTGTTCTTGATTCTGACTTGATTTTTAAAAATAGAAAAAAAAAAAAAAGAAACATTTTGGTGTACCTGTTGTGTTGTGTTATGATCCACTGTAATTTCAATTTATGGTACATAAGAACATGCCACTACAGCACTAGATTTCACCATGTGCAAAAACTCTAGTAGTGCTGGAAATTGATGTCATAGCACATTTTACAATGTATATCTATTCAGATAATGCATAGAACACATGAAATTAAAAAAAAGAAAAAAGGGAATAGTCATGGAACAAATGAGGTTAGACAGAACCACTCTGATTTGTGCATGTGTCCTTTAGAGACTGGGAACCTCTGCTGCAGAATGAAGACCTCTGTCATTTGAGCTATTGAGAACCTAGCAGCAATAGTAGATTGTCAGCTTTTTTTTAGTGGATCAGCCACAAGAGGGAAGTAAGACACAAGTGGGTTTCAGGTGTTTTCTGACATTAGAGTGATACTGTAAATTAAGAAAACTTGGAAAAAAATTCCATGTTCTGGATAGCAGTAGGATCTCAAGATGATCTTCTGCTTATCTCTGCTCAGAGTTGAAGCCTCTCCCTCAGGTTCTATTCCGGCCCTATCTTCTCCAGCTGCCATCCTGTCTTTCTCCTTGACCAACTGTCCCAAGAGGGATAAAAGAATTTGGCAAAGTGTTCTGGGGCATGTGAAAGACCAAAACTTAAGTACTTAAATGGAAAATGCAGAAATGAACAAAATATTAATCATACGAGCTTGCAGTTAAGCACCTTTGAGAGCCCTTAAGAAGAGAGACTTGGCTTGGAAATCTGCACTACGAACACACTCGTTGAATAATCATGTTTCGTGGAAGGAGAATTCAAATGCACTGTGGAATCCTTTACAGAAGTATCCAGCAATACTTTTTCTTCTCACAAGGCACAAGAAAAAAATATACATTTGCAAAGCATATTTTGCAGACCTGCAAACTCTTCATTGGAAAAATGGTAACAATATTTCTCTTCCTTACTGTTGTATTTCAAATGCTAATGATTTAAAAATACTGCAAGAACTGCTTGGAAAGCATTTAAAATTTTAAAAATATTAAAAAGCCATTCCTTAACTGCCTAAATTCTGTGTTAAAAATCTAACTGCTATTAGGTAGCTACCCTTCACAGCTAGAAGAACAGGTACACTGTGAATTAAACCAAATAAGAGACCCTTTTCTTAGGGAAGAAAGAACAAAACCATGATCTGAGTTCCGCTTGTAACCAGTGCCACTTCCAGTGATTTACTGTGTCCACTTTTGACCACTGTCCTTAAAAACAGTTGTAGATTATTGGGAGAGCAGAGGTCAGAAGAGAATGAAAATGATCAGAAAGCAAGACCTTTGAATGAAGAGTGTGGGTATGGTGGTTATTCTATGTAAAAGTAAAGAAGACTGAGAGAGAAATGATAGCAGCTGAGAGATATGTAAGAGAAAGTGAATAATCTGTATGACAAGCCCAATGTGGATAGGACAAGAAGTAATAACTTTGAGTCACAGCAAGAGGGATTTGGGTTAGACATTAAGAAAAAACTTGTAATTATAAGGAAAGTTAAGCACTGGAGAAGAACACTCACCTCACCTGTGGAGACTCTGGGATCTCCACCACTGGGAGATTTAAAGAGCAAGTCATGCAGATATCTTTCGGGCACATTAAAGGTCCTGCTATTTACACGGACTAACTGGAAAAGAGAGTCCTGTTTCCTGTGTTTCTAAGTTGTACTATGTAACATGTACAGAGAGTGAGAAATGGTTTGTTTGTGTGAGAGCTACAGAGATCACCCACTTAATGTGTGGAAGTCATTAATGAAAAACAAGCTTAATGGACTGTCCAAAAATATTCACATTCATTTCAGTGTGGGGAGGCAATAATCTGTTGCTGAAGGAATTCCATTTTACTGACAGGAAGAGGACTAGGAAATTAATTCTCCCTGGAAATTTCCTTCTGTCTAGTAGCCAAGCCTGCAGGATGACTTTCCCAGGATTGTTCTCCTTCTACTTACAAGCACCTGCTAGGAAGTAGCTCACTGCAGACTGAATAGATGGGATGCTGGTGAATTTGTTCTTCAGGAGGACAGGAAGGAACTTGAAACCTCAGAGGAGGGGTTCTGTTGTGCTATGGCAGACCAGTTATTTAGAGCCTGCACTGAAGTCTACGCTCTTGAAAGACAACAGTGCTTTGAATTCTTCTGCAGACTGAAGCAGAGACTACAGGGCTGGAAAATGGCCAAGAGAAAGGACCTTTGCAGGGAAAGCGTGCCTTGATTCAGGAAGATGCATTTATTGCAATACTGAATTCAGGAACCACTCCATCTTAAGAGCATTTTGCTTTCTGATGTGCTTTTGGAAACTTGGAGAGCAAACTGACATGAGATCCAGTCCATCCACATGAAATAATCAATGTTGGTTTCATGGGCCTCATGCTGTAACCACACCTGTGCACTTAGCAGAAGCACACAACGACTTGTTTCTTTCGTCTTTCTTCTTTAATTGCACCCTTCTTAGATAACCTCAAACCAACATGAGAAGGACTCACAAACAAAGGGACAAGGGTGAGGAAAAGGTCTCTATTTTAATCAGAAAATTCACAAGTGATACAGGGAAGACATGAAATTCAGTCAGGTGTTTGTGTATCTCTGGTTCAAGTGGATCCTCAAATATTCCTGTTCCCGGAGAAGTGTATCTTTTGGCCAGTGGCTGAAATGGATGTAGTATAACCTTTGGTGCAAGCCTGGTGGAAAGACTGCACAACATTCTGTCCCCTTGATCATATGAGAAACTGGAGGAAAAAGTTTCCCTTCACTAGCTTCTTTTATTTTAAAGCACATAATCTATTCTGTGTCCCCAGGATTTTTGTCTCTGCTTTGTCTTGGAACCTTTCTCATGACTGTTTCTCTCATTTCCTCCTATTCTCCCAGTTCGTTTCCTCCTTCACTGAAGGAAAAACCAGTCCATTTTAAACAACCTACAACCCCTGCTTTTCCCAGTAGAAAACCCCACACCGCATTCATCATGGGTTGTGGTCACACATTTGGGGGCTGGGTTTACTTAGGTTTACTTGGATGCCTTTCAACATAACAGGTTGGGAGGGCAGGGTTTTGGAAGATGAGGGTCCTGTTTGTCAGTGTACCACAACACTGCTGCTTGAGTCGTGACTGCAAGAGATCTAGGAGTCACCCAGCAATGAGGATCTGGGGCCAGATTATTGACAGTTGCCTATAGAGCATTTTGTTCTTTGTGTTCCAGGGAGTAAATAGCACTTTGGGTTTCCGCTGACGGCCAGTCCTTCATTCGGGAGAGCGGAGGTGTGATATTACACTTCTGCTTTATCCAACTTGTCCTCCAAGTGGTAAATATGTGTGTGGGGGTATGCACATATGTAAAGAAAACTTAAAATAATTTATGAAGGCATTAAAAAATCCAAGATGCCATAATCTTTCTTACTAAAGAAAAAAAAAAAAACAAACCAGCACACCAAAAAACCCCTCCCACATATAAGCAGCTAAACAGTACTGCACTTCAAAATACCCCTGGGAAAGAGGAAACCCTGCTGGACTTAAGTACACTAACAAACTTACATTGCCGTGAAACAGTGTATTTGAAGACTTCAGCTAGATCAGCTACTCATAATATTCTCCTGTTTTGCCATCATATTATGATACAGGAAAACAGCTGTAAACCGTGATGTGAGAATGTATCCATTCAAAAAACTTTCAAGAGCCAATATATTAAACAAATAGCATGGAACATGTCTGAATGTTAGGAAGTGAAGTGCAATTTTCACTCTATTATTGAAAGTGAAGAAGTATTCATGCTTCCCTGCCCTACGTTTGTCCTGACCCCTTTACATCACCCATGTTTCAGAGGTCCACACAACTCTCTCTGCCTTAAGTTATCCTTAATCCACCAATCCTGGCAACACTTTTTAACCCTAAACCAAAACCAATCAGCCAAATTAGAATGGTGTTAAGGTCAGGTAAAATTAGATGGACTTCATGGTTTAGAATACAGGTTTCTCTTTGTGTTAAAAAGCAATATTTACGGTCAAGAAAGCTTTAAAATCCTTTTGTCAAGATAGTTGATCTACATTTACTGTCTGGACACCTGGTTTTGGATTGGAGTGTGGTGAGAATTGGTGTGCGTAAACTGTGAAGTGAAATATTTTTTCTCATTGAAATTATTTGACAGAGGCAGTTAAAGAATATTGTATTCATGCTGTAAAAAGAGGAGTTAACAATATACAGTATTTAACACAGTTAGGATGAGGTAGGGATATTGCACTGGAAAAACACTATTTCTTAATGAAGACTTACTATTGCCTTTGAAACTGAAATGTAAAATGATGCACTGATCTCACAGCATTCCAATATCAGATACAGATACATCTTAAAATATCCTCATAATATCGTTCTTTCTACACTTTCTAAGGACACCTGTCCCCTGAATTGTCTATAAACTGGCCTCTTAACCCTTTAATAATATAAATATTCTCCCCAGACTCTCAAAGGTATTATGTAAAGAAAAGTACTTATTTTAATAACATGGCAGGCCTGGTTAGAACTGACAAAACCAAGAAATTCACAGCTGAGATTGAAACTCCATCTTTGAGACACCCCGTTGTGCTTTGTTGCATTTTAATAAGTGTTCATCTGACCCTCTGCCAGTTAATTATGGGGATCTTCAGAATTTTGTTCTGGCCCCCTTGCTCTTCAGTACTGATGTGCTTCTTTCACTTCTATTTTTAGGGACCTTAAGGTGAGTTATCATTGTTAACCTGCTAACACCCAGATCTATTTTGCCATTTTAGCTGATCCTACTAAAACAGCTTTGAGTCTTTTTGTCTTACCTCCCTCAAGTGCAAATTTGGACCTCATCTGAATGTCTTAATAATAAAAAAAAAAAAGAAAAAGAAAAAGAGAGAGGGGGAAAGTGAGACAGAGAGAGAAGAATCACAAAAAATCAGATCTCTTCTCTCCCCACCAACCTATTAAAAAGTAGCTCCAAGTTCTCAGTTCCATTTGATGAAAATCTATGTATCATTTTCAGTATGGCAAAAATAATTGAGGTAGTGGTGGATCTTATTTAGCAATATTCTTGAGGGATGGGGAGGGTTGGGTGTTTTTTTTTGTTTGTTTTGTTTAGGCTTTTTTTGTTGTGGTGGTTGGTTTACATTTGATTTCCCATTTGAAAATAAGAAGAGACTGTGAGGATACTGTGAATAGTCCCAGAGGTATTACCTCCCTTGTTCCCGTTTTAAGGTGCAGGAATTCCCTTTTCATACCTACACAGAAGTAAGAACAATATACTTATCTAGGCAAATTTTAATTCAGGGGAGAGAGAAGGAAATAAAATCAAACCAAACAACCAAAAAAAGACTGTGGAAGAAAATGTTTCTTAGTACTTCCGGTACCTGATCTCTGCATCAAGATTTGTGGGTTAGTCCTGAAAGAGTCATGGATTGGAGAATGAATTAATTTCCTCTGAAATGTAGCCTGTCACCCATGAGGAAACATTGCTCTGCTTGGTAAAGTAAGGGAACCTCAGGACGGGACAGAAGTAAAATTAGACATCATTAAAGAACAACAAAAAATTCTGATTATTTGGAAGTTCATGAATGCAATGATGAGAGACACAGTTTTTTGAAACACTGTAGACAAACATTAATATTGTTATACTTGTTTGAAACAGTCGTCTGAATTTTCCCAGTTTTGTTTATCACTAGAAAAATTTAATGAATACTATTTAAGTAGTGGAATTTTCCCATTGAATGCAAATAATTTCAAAAGTTTATTTTCAGAATGTTTCATGCTTGCCTTTGTCAGACAGCTGGTAGATGGAAAGGGTTTCAAAAATAAAAGAAAATTATATACGATGAATAACCAATTGCAGTAGATGCTAGGAGATTAAATGTTTTTTTATTGTGAGGACATAATGCTGCTATAACCTAACCTTCTCCACCCCCACAGGGTAAAGAACACTTAATGAAGGAGAAGATGTTTTTATTAATCTGTAGTCCATTTCTGGTCTATATAATATCCATTAGACATTAACTAGTAATTTCTTCCATCTAGCCCTTATTTTGGAGACTAAAATATTTTTTCAACTTTTGATAAGAAAAGACTGATAAATAGTTGACTAATACATATTTTCTATTTTATTTTTAATATAATCAGTAAAATTTTGACACATTTGTATTCTCTGTTACATGGGAGGCCAATATACATTTTTGTTTAGAAAATCTTTCAAGACGTGCATTACTAGGAACTTCAAATTCCTTCTGTTCTTTGAATATCTGTCAAACTGTTCTTCTTAGAAGTAGTTTCCCTGGGTGTAGGGGAACTTTTCTGTTGAGAAGGTCATCCCAATGGTGGAAATCCCACTGGTGGGTATATGTTACAAAAAACATGTTTTTCAGGTCATATTTTTCCTACAGTTTTCAAACTTCCTTCTCTCCCCACTCAGGAAATATTAGATTTCCCAGTAGCTGCTGGGATAAGCTCTTTGGTTTTACCTCTATTCCTAAACAAAGTTAATGCCAGCTTGTTGTCTTTGCTTTTTTAGGTTTGGTCCAAAGCTCATTTTCAGTTTACACTAAGATATCTGATCAGCTACTTAGATTTTTTAATTAAAATTTATTTGAAACAAAAATTATAGAAAGAATACCTTCTTATAGCAGAAAATACACCCTTAAAGCTAAGAAAACCCCTGCTTTGTGTTTTTGTGAACAAGAAAAGCAACATTCTGTAAGTCTGAAACATTATCAAATGAAGGGTTAAGCGATGGCATTGATTTTTATAACATTCTGTTACTTCAGCGAACTTGATCAGTAAGGCTGTGATTAACTTTTTTCTTTTTTTAACAAGAATCTAACTTTGAGTTTTGGGTTTTTTTTTTTTTTTATTTCTAAGGAGATTGGGTAAAAATATCCCAAAGTAAAGCAATTCTGCTCCTTACCCCTTTAGGACTGTGAACACAATGGGTCCTATGCTCATACTTGCTGACTGGATATTACTGCTTTCCTTTGGCACATAATTTTATAGTATCTGTTGCTAGTCAACTGCTCTTTGATATGCAATTTTATAGTATCTTCTACCTGTTTTTTAGACCTTTTTTACTGGTGTTGGTCAAATCAGGCATATAAAGCAAGAACATCAGTATGACAAGTTTGAGTTGAATGAAAATGAGTTGTTTATTAATTCTGCTGGTAAGTTCCAAGTCCATTGTTATGACAGATTTCTGTCACTTTTTTTCCAAAAGTTTGTTAGTCTGTGCTGGCTTGCACAAAGGGCTGCTAGACCCTGAACCTGCAGTCACATCTTCATGTCTGGGATCTTATTGACCTCAGCAAGTTTTTAAGCAGATGCTAACATCAGACAACCACGAACTTGTTCCAGGAAAATTTCCTAAGACAATCAGCTGTGGAGTTGCTGAGACATTTAGTTAGGCTGGAGGTCAGAAAATGCACAGATCATGCAAGTTTTTGTTTTCTATATGTCACAGTAGCAGTATCTGCCCACATGACCTTGGTGACAGTGTCCTCCATCTCTCTCTCTCTCTCATTCTCTAGATCTGTACATAGGCTCTTACATGTGCACGCATTTACACACTAGCATCATGGAGATAATTTACATACCAGTGTGTATATATATTACTACAAGTAAGCACTTGTGTCCTGACTGTGTTTATCAAGATTCTGGTTTGTTATATACTCTTTGTTTGAGATGATCTGTTTTCTCCATAGGATTCTGGCCATGGCTTAGGTGATAAGGTGACTTATCTCAGCCATTTCACCTCATTAGGGTACAGCAAAAAAAGTGACACAAAAGTAAAAGAACTGGAAATTACTTAGTCCTTTGCATTAATAAATAAACACATAAGTAAATATGTTACATGCCCAAGAATCTTGGGTTTTTTGTTTTGTTTTGTTTTAGATTTTTTGTTTTCAATTATAGTGTGCTAGAGGTATCTGATTTTCAATTTTAGATCTGATTCCTTTCTTAAGCCACAAATATAAATAAGAACACTAAGAAGTCAACTGAGGGCAACCTTATAAGAATAAAGTCTTTGTTTCTGGACTTTGGGCTAATAATTTTAGAGTTTTTTTTCTGTGAAAGTGATAAATGCAAAACTAACTTCCAAAACCCACTCACTTCTTTTACTTACCCAGAATATGATGGCAAGACAAAGCTCTAATAAACCAAACTGAAATAGGAACTCTGATCTCCTAAGAGCACTGGAACAAAGTTTGAATTAATCCCTGGTTAAATACAACCATTGTGTAATTAATAAAAATCTATCCAGAACAGTAAGCACATTCTGGAGTTAAGATTATTTTACTTTGCAATAAGGAACACCACTTTTTCAAAAATTAGTTGATCCCCACAAATAAATATTTTTGTTAATTTCTTTGAGTATTTTATATAAAAATGTGACGTATTTCCAACTGATACATGTGTAACAGTTTATTTAATCTATTTTTATTTTGAGCGCAGTTATCTATACAGTATAAAATGCTCTTTGTGCAACAAAAAACTTGCCAGGACTGTGAGTTCTGACATAAATGAACTAGAATATGCTGTCATAAAATACTGAGTTTAGTTTATCATGATACTTGTATTTAATTGTTAAAATGAAATTATGGTAAATATAAAGTTGGAACTAATTTTTGTAAACTCTGACTAAAACGCAGAGTTGGTAATTTGGAAAGCATCCCAATTATACCTGAGGGGTGAAGCAGGAGGATTAGAGATATTGAGTAAAAACCCACTGAACTGATCATTTTCCCCATTATATCCTTTCAAAAATCTGTAGTTCTTTTTTCTTATAAATTTAGTCTCTATAGTTTCTTTATAGACAAAAATTTCTTAAAGAAAATGTGACATCACTACGGATAGTTTCTTTAAGTGGTTCTTAAACTCCATTTGACTTTGTAAATATCTCTGAATAACAGAACATGCAGGGCAGGATCCAGCCAAATGCAGGAAATCCTGCTAGAGTTTATCAAGGTATGTAGCTGAAACTCAAACTTGGCCAAACTTCCCTTAAAAGGAGGCCAATGAGTCATCTTATTTTTAGCTCTCTTTTCGTCCAGACATTGGTTGGATGAGCCTTTGCTCCCCAATCCACATCTTTTTTTTTTTTTTTTAATTAGGATAAGAAGAAAATGAATTTTCAGATCACAAAACTGCCATGCAAAGTTCCATGTGGTTATTCCAAGGCCCTGCTTCCCTGACCATCTTGGAGATTCAGAAACTGATGAAAGGTGTTAAGTTGAAGTAACATATAAAAGCTGGGAATAAAATTTGCTAAACTGACCAGAGAAAGTTATAATTGATCATCTACATTCCATAAGACTTTGCTGAATAACTTGATGTTACTGATATCACCTGACAGAAAGGCATGTTGCATACAATAATAATAATAATTTTGTGTTTGTAAATCACTGTGAAGATGTCAATGCTCTATAAAGCATGCTTATTTTCTTGGTTTTTTTGTTGTTTACTTGTTTTTTGTTTTTTTTTTGTTAAGGATTGAATTTTTCTTTGGAGTTATAATTGTAGTCTACCTTATTAAGAAAACAAGACATTGGCCATGTTAAAATAAACAGTAATCAAAATTAAAATTTGCCCTTTGTCTGAGGTAAATTTTATGTTAATTTTATTTCACATGAAAAACTTCTTTTCCCCAAAAGAATATTCACAGACAAGGGATAGCACATCTTTATCAGAGAAATACACTTTTGAGGAGTAAGTTTGCATCGTAAGGACTCTTTCAGAGGTCTTGCTGCCCTGTCCAAAAGATGGTCTAGAGGCTAAAACAGAGGTCATCCCCCAAAGCCAACACCTCCTCCATAAGATGGGGCAGCAGCAACAAGGAGAATGCTGTACCCTCTATCCTGTAATGCAAACAGGCTTTAAGATATATACTAATATTTAGAGAAAGAAATATTTACTGATATTCCCCATGCCAAATGCTGCAGCTGTAACTGTAAGACATGTGAAGCCAGCAAAGCAGCCAGCTCCCTTCCTGAGTGTTTTAATTTATTTTTTTCTCTTCTAACTGTACCGTGTGACTGCTTTTCTGCCTAAACAGCTCTAAAGGGCTATGAAAACTGAAGTCCTTCAAAGCTGTTAAATGTTTCCTCAGATTCACAATAAAATTCTGCATTATAGAGCTCCTAGTAAAATCTCTGAAGCATTGCAAGCGGTACTTACATAATTTTCCGTTAAGTCAGTATTTGTGTATTCAACACCTAGAAAATAAGGAAAGTGAATGTGGATAGGGAAGGGAAAAAACAAAGGCGAAGGGGGAAGGGGGTGGGTGGGGGTGGAGGGGGGGTCAGACCAGGCNGAGGGGGGGGATAGACAAACCCTTCCCTGAAACAGCCATGCAGCTATTAAACATATGCCAAAGTAAACAATAGTGTGAGGGTCTGCCATAGCTTTGCCCTGCAGGTAGACGGCAGGCGGCACAGAAGGAAAGCAAATGGCAAGGAGAAGAGAAAGACGGTACAGGATGTGGATGAGATGCCGAGCCCTGAGAGCATGAACGGCCTGATTGTGATCCTCAAGTCACACCATCAGCCATGCAAAACAGGACATACCTTTCTGGCTTGCTGGTTCTGTCGGCTGAAACAAAGCAGTCCCATTCTCAGCGGGAGGCCAAATCAAAATGAAATTTTATTTAGTCTGCACTGTCCCCAGATTGGGTTTCAGAATGACTGCTTTAGGAGATAGCATGGATGTGGCTGATGCATGCTTTGCATATGAAACTGCAATAGAGGGGGAAAAAAAAATCTACATAATCAAAAAAATCTGTGCTGTGTGCATGGCAAAAACCCCTGGACGTTAGTGAAGCAGCTACAAAGGATGTTTTAAAAAATGACCTTCCTGAAGAAAATATGTGCACTTGTGCTCCGCAAAACTATTTTCAGTAAATATATAATAGATCATTTTACATGTAGTTATTCAGAAGCTGCCCTGAGAGACTGAAATATAAAACAATTTTTCATCTATTTTTTCTTTTAATCATGGAGCAGAATTACAGTTTGGAAACAAATGAAGAGAAAATGTTTATCTCGAGAGGATTTCTGTGTCTTGCAGTGGCTGGGAGTGATTGCACCTCAAAATCCTCTTCAGTTTAATGTTTTAAGTCCCTGTTTCCTAGAGTACCTAAAGAAAGGCCTACTGCAGTAAAGAACATCTGCTTTTTGTACCACTGATCTAATGCATTCCACCTTGCACTTTTAAGAAAGGACCCATTCTTTGATTAGACACACTTAATTTTACAGACTATTAATAAATAAAAAAGATCATCAACTGATCACACAGTATTTTCATTAGAAGTTAGAAATAACTTACAAAGGCAAGGAATAGTCTGCCGAAAATGCAGGGCATACACCGTGTAATGCCTTTGTTGTCAGTTATGCTGCAAATGAGATTTTCAAATAGGATTTGCAGAGGCAGGGCAGTGATCAACACATTGCAACATCCAGGAAAGGGAAGTTGAGCACAGTATTCTGTGAAACAAGGGGGCAGAAGGGAGCCTGTTTGTAGATACGTATTATTACCCATAGAAAACACTTATCACTGCTTGATTTTGCTACAGCAGCTACTTGGAAGTAGGTGATACCAATAATTTTGTAAGTGCACATCTGTGTGGGCACGTGTGTTTGTATTTATCTGTGTGCAGGGCATGTAAGCCTGTAGTCTGTGCACATGTACACGATTGATGCTTACACTGTAAAAAAGCAAAAGGTAGCACAAACAATACATGTTTTCAATTGACAGATATTTCTCTGCTGGAACAAGCAGTGCTAATACAGTGCTTTATAACTCTATAGCATATGGACAGGCAAAGAATGGGAAGGAAAAGAACCCCAAAAAACTAAACACCATAAAATCTTTCAGAATGCAAAAATGCAAGATCCCAAATAAACAGTATAGATAAAAACTTGCAGCAGTAATGAAATACAGTGCAAATCATTCACACAATGTGCTTTCACACTGCAGTGACGGAAGTCAGTGACAACAATGCAACCATGTGCAGATACTCCTTGGAGAAATAGTTGAGCAAATTTTGTAATTCTGTCTCCTGCGTTTTGTGGGGTGAGTTTGGGACTTGCTGGAAAAAAATATATGAGAATATTGGTGTTTTAAAAATTAAACATTGGACATTATGGAAGGTAACTTCCTAATGGATTCTATTGCTATTTAAAGCTAGAAATCCATAAGGAGCACAGTGAAAAATACAACATTTGTTCTCCTTATGTCTTGGAACAACTGTTTTTATATTTGTAATCTTCCTAACTGTTGTTCCAAACAAGATATTCAGATAGTCCCTAGCCTCATGCTGTATCACATTTATTCTGATGCATATCTTATAGCAAAGCTTCATCTGTATTGAATTAATTTGATTTTTTTTGAGTGCTATTATTTTTATAAATGCTGCTTTTTTTTTTGCTTTTTTTTCTCACAGAACTTCCCACTTTAGGGAAAAAGAAAGATGTGATTGCTTTAAAAATAGAAGACCAAATACAAAGCTAGTATTCCCAAAATTCAATGCACCTGGCGTTCACTTTATACCTAATAAGCATCCGTGAATATGCAAATGTTCAATGTCTCTAGTAACCTCATTAATTTATTCCTCAGGCAATCAAAGAATGTGAACCAGTCCTCTGCTACTAATACTGGAAGTGGTACGCTGCTCAGCATTGCTAGAATAATCTGAAAGCACATTCTGCATATTGAAAAACTGTTTCATCTTTCCTCCTTTTTTTGCCACTGTAATTCAAACAAAGACTTCCTACCTCAGTTTACATAGCTGACAGCAAAAGTTGAAAAATGCCAAAAAATAATTAAGACATATATATCTATACATGTATGTATGTATATCTCCATGTGCACACATGCACACTGGGAAGATAAATAGTTTATAGAGATCACAACAGAATTACAGTTTGAAAACCACCTGAGTTTTCTTATTTATTTATTTGGAGAGGGAGAAGCTTGGGCAGGATGGGGGGGTGAGGGAAAAATGACCTGCCTCCTACTCTGCAGAGCAGCTGAATAATCTTTTCCTTTGCCCACATTAAAAGCCCTGAATAATGTTTATAAAATGTTAGGGAATCCCGGTAGGTTTCCTATTTAACAAGCCATGTATGACAAATCACAGTGTAATGTACTACGTTCTTAATCTTTAATTAGAATGTGAATATCTGTGCGAGAACGCAGTTAACTTTGACACATTAAATCTTCTGGTTAAAGTGCCTTACAGGAAGTGCAAAGATGAAACACTGCAACAATCTACTGCCTCTCTCCATTCACCCAGACAGTTGGGGAAGGATGATAACATCTTGTAATACCTGCTCTGTAGTAATTAATCGCTGTGGTATTTAGGACCATTCAAGTAGACAAATATGACAGAGACAGGGACAATTAGGAACCTTGTTCAAGCTACATTAACTTTTCCAGCTATTACAACACAGCAGCTCAAGTTTGCTTGTAAAAGCTGCAGAGGGATTGTTATGCATTAGCCGTGCGATTATTAATGAAAGAAAAGGAGAATTGTGTTTATTGTAGTTTGAAAATTGCAAATAAATTTCAATTATCTGCTATGTCATTTTGTTAAACATGCATTCTGGAAATGCCTTTGTACTCTAAATCATGAGCTACTTAGAGCAAACTAATACTAGAAAGCCTTTGGGAGATACAAAGTCAATATTTTTGTTGAACTGGCCTTCTTTCTTGTTGAAACCAGAGACAGACAGAGCTACCTGAAGATATTTCAGATAGTTAGCAAACCCCACAGACACTGGCATTCACCCTGCCTCCCTGTACCAACAGGCTGTTGGATCAGACTTTGACACATCACTGGTGGAACATGAGCTCTGCTCCACAAGAATAAGAAAGCTCAACTCCCTTGCTGATGGCATGCATAAAGTGCACACAGATAAATAAATAAACAACTAGGCGGAAAGCCCTTCAAAAAGCCCTTTGCCTTTTTCCCATTCTTGCCACAGTCATCACCAGAATAGACATAATGAAACACAGGGAAAACATTTGGGACTTGATATGGATTATATATTGTATAGGTTACACTCTGTGGTTTACTTTCCTATCAATAAGAAGCAGTAAGTACACTGCAGATAATAAAGTTTATGTTTTAACTATATGTTTGAGGGAGCACAATTTGCCACTGCTGTCTGGTACCACATGAACATATATTCTCTTTATTAAAGGAGAACAGCCAGAAAACAACAGAACTGGACAAACAGTGCAAAGACTTTGGCATGAATATTCACTTGGTGGCTGTTTTCTTAAAAAAAAAAGAAAAAAAATTCACCTAAACCTGTGGCCCTTTTATGTTCACTTTCTATGAATATTTGAACTAGAGTTTCTTAGCAGCATGAATGCTTGCAGAAAGCTAATTTGAAAGTCATACGTGCGAGTGTTTGTGGAAAACGAATTCTAAATTTGCATGTGCAAATATTTGCACTGGGTATGCTGTCGTCTTCCCCCAGTCAGGGAGCAGCAGCGCTGCCACGTGTCTCGCCCCACCAATCCTTCCCAAGGAACCCAGCTTGAGTTTCAAATATTGTGTCAAATTTGCCCAGCGAACTTGTTTACGATCGAGCCCGAAAGTAGAAAAAAAAAGAAGTGTTAAAAGTGTATGAAATGTACTTGAACAACAAATGTTTGCAGCGATGGGAGATGTGTAGCTGGGCACTTTGAAAGCAGAAACAGAGGCACTCTGGCACCAAACAGAGTTTGTTAGTAAGTGTTCACTCAGCTCTGGTATGACTGTTTTTGCCTCCTCTCTCCTTCCACAGGGTGAAAAATAAAACTAAAGGGTAGAAATACCACTCAGGACAGGGAAACATTTTCTGCCTATCTTCCCAGTTTATGGTAAATCTCTTGAAATACTACCCTTCAAATTCAAAATATTTGTGAACTTGGAGTGCTTTCTGAATGCATAGGAGAGGAGTCCACCATTTATTTGCAGGTGAGGTTTTCCATGCTCTTTATGTGGTTTTTTTTCTGTTCAATTTTGGTAGTTGCAAAGTACATTGCTTCATATATGCCATTTTCTGCAACCTACATCATGGTAGTCTAGAAATAAAAAGAAAAGCCAGCTTAGCCCAGCAGAAATCTGCATCCCCACCCCAGAATCTGTTGTCACAAAATGAAGGAGGGAGGGGGCTGGGG